>VMTU01000254.1:0-119749 GCA_016759055.1 Paramecium bursaria
ATTTCGTTAATATTTATAGTAATAATAAAATATTGTTATTTTTATGGATTGTTTAAAACTGAGATAAAGATATTCTTTGATTAATTAAACTTATTTGATCAATATTAATATCAACTTGCTACCCACCCAGGATTACCTGAACCAAACTGATTATTATTTTGAAATTGTGGTTAAAAGTTTTATGGATTCTGATTGAATTGCACTAATTGAGCTCCTTAGAATGGTTATTGATAAGCAGCAGCTTTTATCCATTAAAATTATTTTATTAATTAACTACAACATTTGGTGGAGGGTATTGGCTAAATAAATAGAAATATATACTTTGATTGAATGGGTTAAGCATTTGCTTTCTTAGTTTATCTAATATCGTCCTTATATTATTTCTAAATATTATTCTAGTATACACAATCAAATTCAACTAATTATCCATTTTAATAAGTGTTTATCTAAACTCCTCTTGATTTTTAATACATATGCACAACATGCAATTAAGTCATATGGTGCCTTCCTTCAGCCTCAAACTATGAGGGATAGCAATAGTTCTAGGCCATCTATAAGTCTGCTGTAACCATTTAAACTTAAGGGTCATTAATATTCTAAACCTGAATTTATTATTACATGCCTTATAACAATTGCTAACTTTATTAATATTTTCCTTGTTAAGCAAATATAAGTGCTTGATTAAATACCTCAGCTCCTTTAACTCTGTACAAATTTGCCATAACTTCTTGATTTTGCTGATTGTTTTCAACAAACGATTATATTTCAATTGTTTCTGTAATTATTATCCTTTAACCTTATTCTATAGGATCCATCTCTAACCTTACATTCAACGACATGGGTCCTTTACCATTCAATTAGACCTCAAACACAAAATCCTTGTGCAATCCACATAATAAATGAGGTTGATACAAAGTGTAAATATTATTCCAAGAGTCATATTGCCATTTATCTCCATAAGCTTTCTTAAGTTGAATGTTTGATGAATTAGGCTTGACAGTCAATTAAACATGATTTGCAACTACTGAAACCAATCCACCTAATGCCTCCATAAAACATTCATCGATTAAATCCAAATTGGGTAAAAAGTAAAACTATCCTTCTTTCAGATGAGCTATCTCTGCCATTATTTTTGGACAAACATCTCTTCCAAATCCGAATGTTTTAATCGTAAAGGGATCTCTAATATTATATTGGATCAAATCACTCCTAACTTTCTCTTCAGCACCTTCATCAACTCCATCGGATAGTAAAAATATTGCAGAGACTGGATTTTTGTATTTTCTATGTTTAAGGACTGATAAAGCCATTTTCATGCCATTACCAATATCCGTTCCTCCTCTAGCTTATAAAGCGTGTATGGCAATTCTAAATTTTGGAATGTTATTAGGAGTGCATTTCATGAGTCTTGTCATCCTATAACATCTGCAATCAAACATGATTAGACATAACCTATCTTACGGAGCCAAAACCTCAAGCATGTATTTCAGAGTTCTCTTTACTAAAGTTATTTTCTAACCCATCATACTGCCACTGTGATCTATCAAGCATATTAAATCGATTCCATTTCTTTCCCTGGTCTATCCTCTCGCATCAACCATTTACTGTTCTTTTGTTATCACAGATATAAGAACAGCTAGATTTTGTTAATTTTGCAATCCCTTATTGATGATCTAATTTTTACTTGGGCTTGCACGCGAATATGAACATTTTCTTTCAAATCATATGGTGAAGTCATCAAATATCCTTATCCAATTTATTAATTCTAATAATTGTTTTTTCCTCCATTAGCAGAGCCGACATTCTATATATAATTGTGCATACTATTATGTCATCATCATTAAAAGTAGATGGATTTTAGTTAACAATAGGCAGTTATCCTTCAACAAAGCTTTCATCTTAAGGACTTATAGTTCTATTATACCCTTCTCCTTAAAAGTCATCGGTAGAACATACTTATCCCATTTAAATAAATTATGAATTATTTCTTTGATAAAATAGTTTTTTGTTGAAATGGTGTTCTCATATAAGACTGACCTTGGTTAATTGAGTTTATAATATCGAAAAAGTTATAATCTTAAAATACAATATATATGCATCTAAAAATTAAATATGATCATCAATATATAAAAATGAATAAATAAAGAAGAGTTGTCCCTCAGGATGAATTTATTATGGAAATATACGGAGAAGAATCTTCAAAAAATTATCAGAATGAACAAAGCGAAAGGAGTGACCAAATATCTGTTGGATAGACTGAAATTTAATTAGATAATGTCAATCAAAGAAATGAGGAAGCCCTTTAGTTCCTTCATTTAAACAGATAAAATTCCTCTAAAATAAAGTATATTTCTCTTTAAATCAAAAGCCCCTACTATGGTTTCATATTTTTGAGAAAATTTGTTAAAATTTGCATATGTCAATCTATAATTTTAATATTTGTTGCTCTTCTTATTGCAAGTTGGTTTGTGAGCTACCAATATAGTGATTATACGACGAATTCTGCTCAAATTATGAAACTATAAATGGGTAACTGTCTGGCTAATTTATATTCTCATGATGGGCAAAATATTATTGTCAATTATCGAATTCTAGGATCATTGATTTCATTTTTGAATTCAGATGGAACATTTATGAGATATAAAGACTTTTAACAGACAAATTCAAATGTTGAGTTTTACTTTTAAAATTCATACTCGGATGTATTTTTTCACTCTAATTAGATTACATAATGTATTTTGGATGTAACCCTACCAAAACAACTACAAAGCATAACATTTTAGTGTTTAAATTAAACCTAATGCATTATAGTTCAACATAGCGATTCACTTTCTTTGACATAGGACTTAAATTTTATTAGCCCTGATTCCTCATCAATGCAGATCAATATTAAGAATGTTCAAACAAATACTTTAAATATATCCAATTTAGGAGGAGGTGCCATTTATTTGAATAATATAATTGCAGATACTGGTTATATTGAGAGTTTCAATGGACCAATAGTGGTTTAATCAACTAATGATTTCAAAGTTTAATTTACCACTTCCATCAGCGCTTTTTGTTTTTCTGCACCTACATAAGGCAGTATTGCATATTAATCATGCTACATGAATTCTAGTACTTAGGATCTCAAAAATTCCACCTGCACAGGGTATTTGTTATAGTATAAACATTTTAAGAACAATAAACTAATGCTCCTCATCATTATGTAACCCTAGCAATTCATATATTATTAAAACTTAGTCAGGTTCAATCTACGCCAATAGAATTTATCAAGTCGGGTACCCATATAATAATACTTAAATAACATAGAGTGGAATATTTAGTGAATCAATTCAGCTTGATTAAAATTCTATAGATAAAATTTATTAAGCTGGCAATTCTACATTTAGTGGAGCTGATTTAGCTTTGAAATTTAATGTTGGAGGAAATTATTTACTTTAATAAAGTTCCAATTCATTTTGGATTTATTTTTCAAATTCAGCGTATGCATAATTTAGACCTTGGTTTTTATCAACCTTGTCTGCAGGAGTAATTAAGCCATAATAGAGATCTGTTGATGTTTAACTATAACCAGGATTCTGTCCATTTTCTTAATTTTAAACGCCAACATAATTATTTACCATCAAAGAAAAATTGCTTGAATACTCACCATATTATTATGGATCCACTTAGATATACTTAATGCTTAAACAATTTCAAGATGTTCCAAATTCATATAATTAATATAACTTTAGCGATGGGATATCAGAATTAGATTCATCGGATTATTATATGAGAGATAGGTGGTATGTTTTATAAAAAGATCAATCTTAAGTTTCCATAACACCCATCGAATATCAAGGCATATTTATAGCAGCATTATTCTTCTCCTTTTTATCTGCATTGGTCTTTGCCTTCATTGGAACTTATGTCATAAAATCATATCTCAGAGTACTTTAGAAATCTGCCTATTAAATTGCGGCTTAGTATTTGCAATACACTACTACAGCTTTTACTGCAGATATTGGAGTATAATTTTAAAATTATAAAATAGGAGGCAAATCGATAATTGTAATTACAAAAAGAAGAAGCAACAAAAAAAATTTTAGAGGAATCAAAAATTCCTACCGAAAGTATGGAAGTTCCTCAGATCTTTTCTTTAATGTCTTACTATCTATATCTACAGGTTTAAAGAATACAACTTGTTTTCAATCCTATTAAAATGTAAGATAATAAATTTATTTATTAGATTTTTTAAATGTCTGATGATCCCAACTAATCCAAATTTTAATGAAATAAATACAGAGATGTCTTATGCGGATTTAAAGAATAAGTATGAAAAGTTCTGTTACTTAAATCATATGCCCATCTAACAACTAAAAGAAGGCAGAGATTAGGTTCTTAAATATAGATATGATATAATTAAGGATGCAGAAGAAAACATAAGTTATTTAGCTAAATTGAAAGAAAATAGCTTTAGCCAAAAGAAAAACCTGATAGAACTGACGGAATAGGAGAAGAGTTAGGCTAGCTTATATGACCTTTATGTTTAGAACAACTACACTATAACTGGGATAGCAGCAGATACAATCAGATTGTCATAATTTAAAGAAAATTATAAATTATTTTGTGGAAGAAACGATGAATTATCTGCAACTCAAATAGAAGAAATAATTAGAAACTACAGACTGATACAAACAAATTAATTAGAATACAAGTTAACCCCAATAGATAAAAATAACAATTGCTACAGATTATCCTATAATGACTCATATATCGAATTCATCATGAATCCATAGGAGATAGCAGAATAAATTGATGTAAGTTTTTCGGAGGCAATTTATGAAAGCATTAAATATAATTTTACAAAATTGAAAAAGCTCATATGGTCAGATAGTTAATATAAGCATAAAGATCTAAAAACTTTAGACATTTTTAATGTTTTATATATGGATGGATGGTTTTATGGAGAATTCTTAATTATTATGGGAGAATTGTGTTTTATTTTTATTACAATCATCCCCATAATATACTTAATAGTGATCATAAACACATCTTATTCAGATTACTCATAAATTAATCCTAAAGAATTATTGACAACTACTGATATGCTTCTAAGACCATTCCAATTTTTTATTTATTTTAAATATATGAAAATATACTACATAATAGTAATGGTTCCTATTTTCTATTACATTTATGGAGTAATAATTAACTTATTTTACTTATTTACTTCAGGATTGTATCCTTAGGATTATGAATTTGTTGAAGGAACTAGAAAAAATATGTAAGGTAGACAATTCCTTTGGTATTTGTTCTTGGCTATCTTTTATTATAATTTGTTTTATATAGGAAATGTTGTAGTCTGGGTCATATTAGGAGCTATAATAAACCCTAATAATTTTTTGGTTTATGCTTCTTCTGCTGCTACAATAATAGCAACCATTACAGATCAATATAATACATTAGTATAAATATATGAGTCAGGAAAAAGCTAGGTTTAAAGCTATATATTCAAATATTTTCTATAAACTGTGACAAACATATCAGGAGTCTTAATGAAAGAAACTGAAAAAATTGCAGATTAAACAGCTTAGATACTAACATCATCAGGAATGAAGCTTTCATAAGCCTAAGCTAAAGAGATTGGATTTGAGGATAACCTTTAAAAATTGTGCTCCTCCATGCAGAACCTAACTGATTAGATTGACTTATAATCTTTTAATTTAGATAATTAAAAAAGGTAGTTTGAGGAAATAAAATATAAATTTTTAACTGAGATTTCAGAGAAGTTTAAAAAAAAGTTAGAGGATTTTGGTATCAATTAGGATTTTGCGCATATAATAGCTGATTTTATATTTTTCCGATAAAATATTACGAATTAAGAATTTTTATTGAGATTATTAAATTAAGACGATGTCAATAAAAAAATTCGTTTAAATGAAAATGATCGCATTATGCAAACAATTATAACAACAATATTCGAAATTTATGAGATAGTATAAAAAAATGATGGTAAAACCGTTATTTATTCCAGAATATAGAGCTAGTTAAAATTGCTTTTATCTGAGATAGTTAAATCATTTAAACATATGATCATACCACAAGATATGATGCAATATTATTATTAAATAGACCAAGACGGATTTACCGACTAGATAATAAATCTTTTAATTGAATGTCTTGACATAACTAAAGTAAATGAGTTGTCATTAGAGAAATAATTTGAGTATTATGAGGAAATATTTACAATTGGATTAAATATTTGGAAACAGCAATTATAAAATGAACCAGAAAAAGTTGTATTGCTGAATCAATTTGATATGATCTTGTTAGTAATTTAAGTAATTAAAATAAAAGTCATGAGACCAGATGATGAAGAAGATTAAATGTTTGTCAAAATATAAAAACTAATTGAATTAAAAAAAGATCAGATTCCAGAGTTGCAATAGTTCACTAGTATATTCAATATATTATTTTTGCCGTATTCAACAAATAATAAATTTAATGATGGAAATAATACCAAACTTATGATAGAAAATTTCATGAAAGACATTAAACCAATCTCTAACAATTTTTAAGCTAAAATAATATCAAAGGAGGAAAACCTTAGTGGTGGTTAGTTAAAGGATGAAAATTAAGAAAACTAAAAGTAATAAGAAATATTTGAGGAAATATTTAAAAAAATGTTAGAGTTTGCCATGAAAGTTATGAAATTTGAGTAGTTGGATTATTAGGTTTTATCAGATTTAATTAAATATTTTACAAAATTTGAAGGAGATGTCGTTGAAAAAGATTAAAATATACTAATTTAAACTGTATAGGGAATTTTGTATTTGGGACTTAGGGAATGGAATTAGTTCTATAAATCTATTTTACCTTAGAAACAATTTATTCAAGAAATGGTTATTGATTGTATATTTATAGGATCAGAATTCATATGGACACAAAATCATTTAGATTAGTATTCTGAGATCAATAATTAATATTAGGGGAATAATTAGGATTCTGATTATGAATATTCAAATTACAATTCTAATATTTTAAATGAGGATGATTTACTCATCGAAGATAGTAGTGAAATATAAAGTGAATCAGGATCTGGAGATAAATTGAACTAAAAATAAAACAAATTCATTCATAGGGAATAAAAACTTAAAAATAGATATTTGGTTAATCTGATAGCAAAATCCTTTAATATGTAGGAAAGCGAAATAATAGGGTTAATTTAAATAATAAGGCCAACTGAATCATCCTTCTTCAATATGGCAGATAATCAGTTTATAACACTGTTGTCCCAAAAATATAAAAGAGAAAATGCGAGATAAAATATTTTATATATTATGAAAGTTATGTCATGTAAAAACTTTTTACTAATCGACTCCTACATAAAATATTACTTCAATAAAGAGATTTATTAACAATTTTAAGATATTTATAAAAACGAACTTCTAAAAGATCTATTTCAATATAAATCAGGTGGCAATAAAAAGGATCCCATTCAAGAATATACAAATGAATTCGAGAGAAAAAAAGACAAGAAATTAAAATAGTTTATTAATAACCACTAAAGTAATTAATTTTCGTTTTTCACTTTTTTGAAAAATTTTAATTTAAGATTTAATTTCGGTTAAAATAAAGACATAAATAAATAAGTTGAAAAACTATTTAATTTGTTCTGGGAACAAATTTAAGACCATCAATTGGTTGGTATTATGTAACTCTTACTTACAATATAGAGTTAATTAAATTATCAATCCTAAATCAATCTAAACTTTGAAATAATAAAATACTTACATATCGATGAGAACTAATTCAAAAATTTGCTTAATATAATCTAATTTCAGGATTAAGATCAAATATCCAAATCGATTCAGTATTTTTTGGACAGATAAAAGCAAAAATCATACTTAGAAAGTTTTAATCACCAAGCTAGTATATTCTAAAAAGCCATTTTATAGGTTATTAAAATTGAATAAGTTCTCAATCAAATAATTTACAAAACCCTTGTTAACACTTTTATACCATATTAATTTATGTTGCTTAAACCATTATTTTTTAGAGAAATATTAAATTGTTAGCAACCAGAATAGCGTACTGACTGGCTCAGAATATGTTTAAATGAGCTTTCTGAAGGCAATCGAAACGAATATAAATAACTAAGTTTAGAAGTTGCCTTAATCGATGATATAGATATTAAATAAAAAAAAGCCAAAGAGATAGTAGATTTACTTAAAAATTAGAATCAAATTATAAATAATGGCATATATATAGTAAAGTAATTTTATGATCTAGAGATCGATGATCCGATTAGTGCAATTAAATCAAAAGCAAATGATTTGAATCAAATTGACTCTAACATTTACTAATTTTATGAGATAGTCTATAAAAACTATAATTTAGTATCAAACTTTTGCAATTAACCTTAGATTTTTCAAAAGCATTGGGATGGATTACTGATGAGTAAGCATCCTGAATTACATGTGTACTAAAATCAAAAGGTTTTTCATGCTTTTCTCTCTATTTTCTAAAGATAGCCTGATTATAAGACTTTGAAATCATTCTGCGACATAAATACCTTGAAAGCTTAAAAGTTTATAGCATATATGATGTTTTAAAAAAATAAATAGTAAGTAATTCATGACTTTTATGGAGATATTGAAAATATATATAAACTTCCTCAGGCAGATTTAGAGACAATAATTAAAATGTTAGATGGAAAATTGGATTTCGATAGGATACTAGAGGAAAATAAAAATGAATTCGTTAGAGATCTAATTAAATTTTATCTGGCACTTAATAATAATCATTTTAAGGGACTAAATTATGAAAGTAACATGAAGCAAGAGTAGCAATGTAGATAAATCAAATAAAGCTTTTTGAAAGCTCATGTAAATTCATAAATTACAGAGGAAGAATATAATCTATTCGATTTCATAAATTGGGTATAAAATCCAGATCCTATTTCGCTATTTTTTAAAACCGAATTTGACCCAATATTACTTAATTTATTGAATTTAAGTAATTTAAATTCTACAACCAAAATAATTGATGCAGCTGCTCCAATAATTATTAACATAATAATATCAATAATAAAATTTGACCCTCATGACATATTTTTAAATATCACCAATTTAGAGCTGTTTCGCCATTAAGAATGGATTGAGAAAAATAGGAGCAAACCTCTATATATAATATTATAATACTTATAACAGCTCGATTAAAATCTTATCAAATGCTTCGTATTACTGTCGGCATTAACAGGAATAGACATTAACTTAATTAATATTTTTTTCTTGAATAAAAATAATTTGGTTAAAGAGTTTTTTGAATCAATAAGCTCAGATTAAAAATATTTCTTTTTTAAAATAAGCGCTTAATAAGGTTAGAGTGGAGAATTTCTCTAAAAGATGGAAGTTGAAAAATGGGATATAATTGAATAGATAATCAAAAGATAAAAATAAAAAATAATTGGCGATTAATAAAAACATTTAGAACTTATTAATTAACTCTATTTTACTTCATTGTCAGATAAGATAGAAACACCTAAATTTACATTATTTTGTATCCTCAGATATTTGAGAAAATTAAGGAATTTAAAGTACAAATATAATAAATATTGTGCCTAGATATTATATATAAAGCATGCACATTGTATTGATATGATTTTAAAGGGTTTTGAAACATTCTTGTTTCTATTTAATTATTAATAGTATGAAACGTTCAATAAAAATCTTATAGGTGAGCTCATCCTTAATGGAGTTTATAAAATAGTCAACTAAGATAATCAAAATCCCTTATATAGTGGATAGCATAAATTTTTAAATTTTGAACTTTTGAGGACACCTATCTAAATAAATCCACTTTGGCTTGTTAATGACGATATGTATGGACAATTTTAAAAATAGAACTAAATTATGAAACTCTAGTTCATATCTGATTTTGTAAAAGGAAAAATCACAAATACCCAAATGTTTCAACAGTAAGATTTCACGAGAGTTTAGGTTTAAAATGTTAGTCTCTTAAAATAAATATAATCTATTGTTAACAAAGGTTCGTCCCTTGAGGCATGGTCTAAATTAGTTAGATCTATAAACACATCAAGTTCTTAAGATTTCAGATTTTCCTATCTCAAAGGTAGTCTAGAGAGTTGGCAAATTATGGATTTCAATGAATACGATTCTAGCGAATAAGGAATCAATAATTTGGGCAACCTTGTTACTGATTATGATCCAAAATGCATTCTAGATGAACAATATAATGAAGCATACCTAAATTTCTACAATTAGAATAAAAAGACATTTGATTACATAAAACGTATCCATAATTTCAAACATGAATGTTTGGGCCTAATTGGTATTGAAAATAAGGCACAGAGCCTCAAAAATTTGACAATAAAAATAAAATAAGCAAAAGAAAAGAAATATCAGGATGGAGATGTATATTTTCAAAAGGCATACTATGAATTTTGTGTACTCTACACATAGTATTGTTATTAAGAAGTGATTGAATTTAATAATGAATCTACCTAACAAATAAAAGAAGATAATATATAAGGCTCTAAATAATTTTTGAAATGCTTTTTTAATGAAATCATCCCATTAGTCAAGCTAAAAGAAAAATAAAAAAAATAATAATAATACGAATATAATGAACAATAAGAATAATAGAAAAAATAAAAAGAACCAGAAATAAAATTTATTACTATTGATTAACTCCTATCGAGTTATAAAAGAATTTCATAAATATAAACGGGATCTGAGTTTATTTTAATGATTTCGAGAGCAGTGTTATTTAAAAAATATAAAACTCCTGTTGATTTTATAATACCAAATTTATTTTAGATCGATGAAAAGATAGATTTGAAATCTTCTCAAGGGTTCCTAATGTTATTGTTAATTAGGTTTTAAATTGAAAATTAGAATGACACAATCTTAAATTACTAGAAATTGTATCGTGGATATAAGTTTAGTCATTTCATGGCCACAAGTGATGAAATGAAAAATAATTCTCAAAAAATAGGTAATATATTATTAAATATTAAAGTTAACTATTTAGTGAAGTTTTTCAATCAAAATTGTAATAAACTGAATTCCTCAGATAAGAACTTTTAGGATTATGTTATCATTTTAAATAATTTAATTTTAGCTTTTTTGGGGGGAATAAACAATTTCATATTTTTATTACAAAATGTGAGAGTAAAAAACGATTAAATAGATAATAGAGAATAAATTGGAAAAAGAGAATTAATATTTATATAATCCCTTTTATAAAAGATAAAACAAAAATAAGGCTACTTCAAATGTGAATAAAAAGATTTGAAATTACCCCTATTATAATTTATGAAAGAGAAAAACATTAAAATTATCAAAATAGTCAATGCAGTTATTTTGGAAAATAAAGCCTAGTTGGAATTAAATAATATGAGTGAGTCAGATTTTAAACAGATAGCAACACTAGCAGAGACTCTGTTAGAAAAAAACTTCAAAAACATTGAGATTACATTAAAAAACTGTTAATTTTTGCAAGATATTTCTAATTTGACAAATCTCAAAGACTTTCTGAAACTTAATAGTGAATTAATTGTCAATAAGAGTGAATAGATAAAAAATGAGAGACTGTAAAAATTGTTCGAAGATGTTATGACAGATCCGTATCCGTAAATTATATAAAGCTTTTTAGCTTGGTTTAATCTATCCAGTTTTAAAGAATTGACAAAGGAAAAATTAAAAATTTTAACTGATAAAATATTACTTTATCCTATTAAACAACTTTTTAATCAATAAACATAAAATCTTACTAAGGAGGAAGAAGCAGAATTTTATGAATAATTACCAGAATAATTGGGGAAAGAGGTAGTAAGTTTCGATTTAATTCATAAGATATATGAATGTTTTAAAGAAAGTTATTAGTTTAAGTTGGTTGAGAATGAAAATTATGCTCAAATTCTCAAACTGATAGGTTACAAATATCTCAAGTAAGGAGTTGGAGAGAATTATTTAAGCACATAACATTACATACCTAACATATTAATTGAATATAATATAGTAGAGAAGGTTTTTGAAATCCCTGGCTAAAAGAAGAGATAATTTAACTTCATAAATTTATTTGTTGAATAAATTAACTTAGAAACTCTTCATGCAAAGGTATTCGATTAGTCTGGAATACCTATAATTCAATGTATGATTGACCATTTAATACCAGTAAATGAATAAAAATAAGATAATTAATAATTCATATTGAATTTATTAGATACTTTATTCAAAATCGATAACTTTTCAAAAAATGATTCTGTTAAATAGTTTTTAGAATAAAATTAGCAATATTAATAATGCTTTATGATAGGAACAAAAGCAGAAAATATCGTTGATTCAATATTAAAGATAAAGCTACTACTATAAGATATGTAAAAATAATTTACTTATTCGAATAATCAAATAAAATTTTAAGATATAGTTGACTCTTTTAAGCAAATTATAGAATTAGTTGCTGATTAAAATTAAGCTAAAAAAAGCTCTAAATTAATTTAATATATAAATGCAATTTAGTCAATTATAGAATTTAAGTTTGATAACATAGATATTTTACTCTTTGACTAAGTATCTTCGAAGACGGGAGAGCTATCTCAAATAATAAACAATTTTTAGAATAGTTTAAAGGAACCCTTTAAATTAATATCAACAAAGCAGAACGCATTTTAAAATACAACTGTTTCGCAAGAAGCACAGTATTTAAGTGGAATTGCAATGAAGATTAAAGATGGTTAACAGCTAACCTTTGATGACATTTTTAGAATTTTAACAAAGAACCCACTTACCTTAAAAATCTCATATGATGACTTTGTTACATTTTTAAAGAGAATAGGAATTGAATTAACAGAACATAAATTGCATGAAATACTAGTGGCTGCGGTGGGTACGGAATTTACCGATATAAATAGTTTTTAGATGGATATCAATTAATACACAAAGGCTATGTAACTAATTATTATACATAC
Source organism: Paramecium bursaria (assembly GCA_016759055.1). NCBI lineage: Eukaryota > Ciliophora > Oligohymenophorea > Peniculida > Parameciidae > Paramecium > Paramecium bursaria. Next base: position 12,980 of record VMTU01000254.1, read on the forward strand.
TATGGAGTAAGCATTACATTTTCTTGGAATTTCTTAGGAATTATTAGTATAAAGTTTAATGGTTGTATTAACCTATTTAATTTTATTTATTGCATTTATATTAATAGGAATACAGGCATTTGCAATACCTGGAACTTTTGGTTCCATTATTAACTCGCTATTCCCTGCATTAGGAGGACTGGGATTAAGAACTGACTCCAAAAACAAAAGAGAGTTTCTTTTAGAAGAGAAAAAGGTTTAAGAGTGTGTCGATAGAGCAATCCAAATAATCCAAACCCTTAGATTTTGAAAAACCATAATATTTTCATTAAATTAACATAAAATAATTTTAGAATTGCATAATAAATTCTACAAAAATATGAATCAATCCCATGTTTTTGATATTTTAAAACTATATTCGTATTGCATATGACATATTCCATCTCTATCGATAAACATGGCCTTTCCTTTATAAGAGCCTCTAGCAAGAAAACCTGAAGGGCTTGTGGTTTCTGGCATGTTCCATATTTATATCACCTTCTTGGGAGCATAACTACCCATGGGCTCTTCGTATCTTTCAACTTTTAATTTTTTATTTAAGATATAAATACTAGGGATATGATGCCTTTTAATTGAATTATAAAATTTTAAACCAATAACACAGTCATTTCTCACTCTGAAGTGAATTCTAAAATTGTAGACTTCATCTTCCTTAAGAATAAATTCCTTCGTTTAATCACCTATTAAACTAACTAAGATATTCCCTTAAGGTCTATTATTGCAAACCAATTCCATGCAAATAAATTCTACTTCAGGTTTCATACCATCCTTTATGTCAAGATTATTGATATCTCCTAAAATAGCTTATTTGTATTTTTTAAGTGACTCATCTTCATTATCCATTTTCATTATTTTAGAAATCGTAACTCTTCTATTAACTGGCATTTGAACATCAATTCCTTCCAGATCCTCCTTTTTCAATTTGGGAACAATGCACGAATGTTATCTTAATCTCACTTCTGAGTAATCGAGGTCATCTTAGTCATCTTAATTCATAATTTAATATAATGTTTTTATAAATCAATAATCAATAAAGTCATATTATCTTTTTTAAATTATGTGCTTTTATTAGATGCATAATCTAATAGATATTGTGAAAGTTCATCCTCATCTTGATGATCTTTAATTAGTTATTATAATTCCTATAAATTAACTAAATCCCAGAACCCGTCTGTGGCCATTATAAGATATTGAGAATTCTCATCAATAGTAGTTTTAGTGATTTCAGGAACAGCCGTAAGTCCAAAGGGCACATACTTAGGATCTCCAAATGACCTGCTAACACTCAGTTCACCATTGATTCTTGCTGTATTCCTGTTATTTAAGATACCTTACTTAAGATAAATAACATGACCCAGATTTTAACGTATCCTTTCAGCTTCATCTGGTATCGACGGTTTATGTTCCCTGTTCAGTTTCTCCACATTATCTCTTGCTATGTGAACACAGGTTGAATCTCCTAAATTTATACAATATAACTATTTATCACAGTTAATTGCCAATAGTGCTGTGGAACCACCATCTTTTTATTTTTAGTTCTAAAATTCCAAGATATTTGAGTTAACCTAATGAAACGCTTTTTTTTTAGGGCAAAATAACTACTCTCTAAAATGGCAACCTCCAAGTCTTATTTAAACTACTAATGCTGTCTAATTGCTTGATGTAGACGCTATTACAGGAGCTTTGCAACATGTGTACCACCATGACCATCATAGACAGCATAAAAAAATTATTTCATCTAGCCATCATAATTAGGAATGGCACAAAACTTATTTTTTTAATTTCAATTTAAAATTAATACTCTGTCCTCCATTGTATTTCTTCCACACTTCCTTGTTGATACCTCAGCATAGACCTAGTTGTCAATAATGAACTATTCATAGTAATCATTAAGGTCACTTAAAAATATTATAATTTTATCTTACACTCCAGAACTACCCAAACTTTTACAATCTTCCTCCGATTAGCTTGAAATGTTAGTGTTCAGTTTCAAATTTTTTCTCACGTTCATTAATATAACAATCTAATTAAATAATCAATTCTCTTGTTTATCAATAAATAAAGAAAAGATAAGATGTTTCTTGGTCTTTAATTCGGTATTTTATTTGATGTAGAAAAAGAAAAAAATAAAGAATCAAAATACAAAGAAAGTTAAACTTATTATCTAGAATTAACATGTATATTAATATTATTTATGTCATAAATTGAAATAATTTTTCCTTAATTTAATTAAGATAATAACTCATTTTTATTAATTTTTCCTTGTGTTATACTTTTTCTCTATTTTAACCTTCTTTTAAATGATAGGTTCTCCTGCTTCTTGACTCCCCAAATTTGATGGCATGGTCTAATCGATAAATAACTTGATAATTTCATAATATTCTTCAAACGACACTTTGCCATCATTATTGGAATCTAATTCTACTAGAAGTTATTCCCATTATTATTCATCAGTCACTTAGATCTTACCTTGAAATATTCTCTTTATTTCATCTATCTCCAAAAATCCATCATTATTCTCATCAACAGTTGAGAAAGCTTGCTTCAGCTGATCGTATGAAGCCAATTTTCTCATATCTAATGACGCGGCTATAAATTCTGTGAATTCAATATAACCATTTTAATCAGTATCAACTCTTTTGAATAATTCTTCAATATCATCTTTATCATAATGGGCCTTAAGTTCTTCTAAACTTAATTTTCCGTCTCCATTCGTATCAAGCTATTCGAACGTTGCTCTAATTTTCTTAAGTTTATTTTAATTTAAATTTTGTTGAATTATCAGATGAAATGTAGCCTAAACTAATTTTGAACTGCAGCAAAATCTTGCTAATTTTTCCAGCCTATATTATAATTCTTAAGGATTTATCACTATCTTTTACTATTCCTAAATAAATGGGTGCTATAATGCATCTTAAGCATTAATTCGTTTATTTGGGTCTGGTTCTAATAGTTTTTTAAGTAGATCTTTAGCATTTTTTGAAACAGATTTCCAAATCTTTTGTTTCATATTAATCTTAGAAGATATTATCATTTATTCTATTTCTCCTGTGTTTTAGCCTGGAAAAGGTGACTCCCCTGATAAAAGTATGTAGAGAATCACTCCACAAGACCATAAATCGCATTTTGAGTCATATGCTTTGGATAATAATACTTCGGGTGCAGCATAATCTACAGTTCCTATTTTTTGTTTTATGAATGAAATATCTGTCATATCCTTACTTAAACCCCAATCAATAATTTTTATGTGTAGATCTGAGTCAATCAGAATGTTCTCGGGTTTTATATCTCTATGAATAATATTTTTATTATGAGCATATCCAACAGCACTGAGTATTTATTTGAATATGATTCTCACTTACTCTTCAGTGAAAACTTCCTTTTCTCTCAATTTCCTATGGATTTCATTAAATAATTCTGTTCCATCACAAAGTTCTGATATAATATAATAATTTCTATCATCTTTAGCCAATTCATAGATACACATAATATTAGGGTGATCCAGCTTTTTCATATTTTCGATCTCACTAATCGATTCAGACCTATTAATTATTTTTAATGCCCTAAATTAGTTTGGTTGTTAAGGATTAGATACTTTAAAGACTTTGCCATAGCTACCTTCTCCAATCAACTCATGCTTAACATACTTATCGATGGATGCAATATTGACAACTAAATTTCCCGAATTAACAATCATTAATATTAATCAAAATCAAAATTCGATATGTCTTGTTCTATTTTCCAAAAGTTACTATAATTGAATGCATTCTCGGCCAAGTCTGGGAAGTATAAATCAATGTCTTTGTCCATCTAAACATACGTTGTCAACTAATCTGAGTCAAAGATATGTATGTTAGATTCAGTATCTACAATATAAATTTTTTCATCCTTTACCTCAACACACTAATAGGATGTAGCATCAGTAATTCTATTCCCAAATCCAGCATAAAAAGGACTATTTCCATGAAAAAGATTTCTTATATTCTTCAACGCCTCAATCTTAAATAGTTCAGGACATTTATCAATAACTTCTCTTTTCAAGGCTGTTAATAATTAATCTGGAGATGTTAGAACAGGACCGAAAGGCAGAGAGTCTTCCCCTTATTTCATTTTATATATAAAATCTTTTGTTTGCTCGATCTAACCTATAGCTCTAGCAGTCAGGTACATTATTTAGTATCCTCGTTTTGCAATATTTTAATAAAATTTTACAACGCCTACATGATTCCAATCATTTCCAAACATAGGCATTAGTTATCCAAGTACATCAGACCTTGTGATAGTTCCATCAATATCTGAAATAACTAGTTTAGTAGATTAATCATATAAAAAAATATGCCCATGCAATTCTCTATTTTCTGATTTAATTTTATATGTTATTTTATTTGCTCCATCATTTAATTTTAACTTCTTTAAAATATCTGAACTTGGCTTGATGACTTTTCTAACTTTTCTTACTCTCAATGACCTAGAGCTTGGCATTTGATCATAACTAAATTTTCTTTCTTAAGACTTAGATTTGTTATCTGACTTTGTTTCAGATTTTATTTTTTTATCCATTAAATTTATCTCTTAGTTAAAAACTTGTTTAGCAAATATATAATTTATTCCCACATCTCTAGGATAGTATTCATCTCCTATTCTAAATATTAGATCATTATTATTTATGTATTTGATTGGATCTTTTTAGAATATTCCGAAGTCAACTTTCTGAGCATCAAACTTGTCTTAATTTTTGCCACATGTTGAAATTTCAATGTGATTCCTTGGTGATAATGCTGTGCTTTTGGACTTTGAAGCTTCTGGGTCAATCGAAATCTAATCTATCTTATTCGGTTTTAGAAATATCTTATTCTTGATCGATTGGAAAATTCCTTTTTCTTTAGTGATATTATTCTCGGCAGGTCTTCTTCCCCAAAACCACGCCCATCTAGAATCTTGTTTCTCACCTTAAATCATTCCTTAAAATTATTCTAACTTAGCCTTGTCAAATTAGAAGTCTTCCTCCGACATAGCATCAGAGTCTTCACTATCTGATGTTGTTGGTCTTATTTCAAAGTAACCTTCACCTGCCTTACCTAACTTCATATGTACGTCAGTAGGCTGATCATTAATGAATATTTCGATGTCACAATTTTTTCCTTTGAGCTTTCCGAAAATCAAATGAAAGGGTGTTGACTTTAATGTTCCATTTGGTTAACGTACTGCAATAATATCAATACATCCACTTAAAAAAGGTTATTATATATAGCCTTTAAAAAAATTCATTAATTAATTATATTCATGCTCAAAATGGGTATAGTTGGTATGGCCAATGTTGGAAAAAGCTCCACATTCAATCTAATCAGTAAACAGAGTGTACCTGCAGAAAACTTTCCATTTTGTACCATAGATCCCAATCATGCAATCGTCAAAGTTCCTGATCCGAGATTTGATTATTTAGTTAACATTTTTAAACCTAAATCTGTTAAGCCCTCAGTTTTGAGTATTACTGATATTGCTGGACTTGTTAGAGGTGCATCTGAGGGATTTGGTTTAGGAAATGAGTTTTTAGGGCATATCCAAGGTGTCGATGGACTTTACCAAGTTGTAAGAGCGTTCACAAATGATAAAATATTACACACCGAAGGGGAAATGGATCCTATTAGAGATCTTGATATCATTTCATAAGAATTGGTTGCCAAGGACCTTTAATTTGTTAGCAAAAGACTTTAAGAGTTAAGCAGAAAAATTCCCAGATATGAGGCTTCAAAAAATAGTTCTTAAGAAGCCCATGATAATATAGTCCTTCATCAAGCATTATAGAAAACAGAAAAATTGCTGTAAAGTAAGAAATGGGCTAAGGTGGGCTCATTCACAAATTAAGAATAAATTTAATTAGATAGAATTTAATTGCTCACTAACAAACCATCAGTTTATCTTATCAACTTATCTTAAGAAGACTTTGGTAAATATAAGAATGGTTAAGATTTTTAATTTAGAAAAGGAATAGAAGATTGGATTGGAAACTAACAAAGGATTTATTATTCTGTTGAAGGTGGAACAGATCAAACTGTTTTGGATAAGATAATAAATGCAGGATATGATTTATTGGGTCTCTAAAGGTACTTTACAGTAGGGACTGATGAAGTTAGATCTTGGATGATTAAAAAAAATATAAAAGCTCCTTAAGCTGCAGCTGTAATTCATACAGATTTTGAGAAAAATTTCATAAGCGCTGAGGTCTTATCATTTGAGAAATTTAAAGCATTGGGAGACAAAGCTAAAGATGTTTATGAGAGAAGATTTTCTAAGGAGGGAAGAGATTATGTAGTAAAAGATGGAGATATCGTTCACTTTAATCTTAAAAAAATGAAATGATATTAATATCTCATATTAAATAATATGTTCCCTTTAAGAAATTTAATGATTCGTCATTTAAATTTCTATGGGACTTTTCAGTAATTTGATGGCAATTTAAATTAATTTTCTTATTTTCAACATCAATTATATTAGCCTTAACTAAATGGTTGTAACTAGATATTGTTCGTTCATGAACCTTAACACCGTCAATTTTAGTGGGAAATTTCCAAGGATTGCATAATTTCCAATCATCAACCTCCATATAGTCAAAATAGTCTTTTTTTTTTCCTAGAAAATATGCAGCATTCTTTTTCATCATTGCAATCAAGTCTTGGTTTCTGTTCAGTTCAATATACAATGTATAACATATAAATCGATTATTGACAACAACATATTCTTTCAAGATGTCCTTATCACTCATCATCAAGGTTGCAGATGTCTCTTCAAATAGTTCCTTCTGAGCAGTTTATTTAGCTGATCCGAGAAAATCCTCCTCTTCAATTTCATTTATATATCCTCCGCATTCTTAGTAATATTTATCATCAAACGAATTTAACATAAGTAGAATTTTTGCCTCACAATCAGGTTGATCCTCATATTTAGTGAAAATCATAATTCCAGACCCTGTTACCCTACGAATTTAATCCATTAAATTAATTTTATAAATATCAAATATTTGTAAACAATTTACCACCATTCTCTTTAAGTATACTATTATTGTGAACCCTTTCATTTAAATAGATGGGACTGAGATTAATTTTCTTTTTTTCAAAATCAATGTATTGGGAGATATATATTTATTTCAAACAATCAAAAGGTCTGTTATTGATTACTCTATCACCTATCATTTAAGGGACATTATATGCATCAACAAATTCCCAATCTGTGCATTCCCTGCAAGAATAATCAAAGTTGTATTTGCTTTTTTCTATTACTTTATAATTTTTTCTTATCTCATTCAACAAATCCACATGTCTGCTTAACACAATATAAGCAATAAAACATAAATATCTCTCATTAATTAGGATAGGCCCAACTATCTTATCATTTAATTTTAGTTTTATTGTCATTGCAGACTCTTCAAACAATTCTTTGATTGCATTTTATTTTGCCAGATAATTCATCTCGGATTAATATTAACAATAGAACTCTCCCCCTGGCTCTTAATAGTAATTTCTTTCTTCATCAAGTTGATTATACATTAATAGTATTTTGGCATTCTCATCTGTTTCATCTTAGTAGCGAACGAAAACCATTATTCCTGAACCATCAATATTTTTATATGAGTTATTATTTTATAACATTTTAATTTATCATTTAATCTCATAAATTATTAAATCTCTGAGTTCCTCATAACGTTTCAATTTTGGAATATTTTTAACCTTTTATATCTCTGCTATTCTTATTGGCAAGTTTACGTCAAAGTCTTTTGTTATAATCTGCTAAGCCATAAGTTCGAGGAACGAAGACTAAGTTCGTTTTATGAATTGAAATTTTCTAATTTTGCTCATTTAAATAAAATTTAGCTCCAAAAACTTATTTTAATGGTAGTATTTCAAAACTCGTCATTTCCTTGAAACAATTATAGCCCTTTAAAATACGAATTATCTATTTATTCTAGTTGAGTTGTTGCTTGAAAAAATTAAAGTCTTAGATTTGTAATAAGATAGGATAGAGTTAGAATTGTTTGTTAACAACAACTGATTTTGTTTCATCAATATCGTCTGCATATACTGTTGCAAATGTTTCCTCAAATAATTCTTTAAGTGCATTCTCTTTGCATGATATATTTTTAGATAAAACTCCTCCTTGTTCTTCTAACCCTCTTTTACTTACTCCCAAATAAACATATATCTCATCTTCTCGTTTTATAAAGATCATCACACCTGAACCATTAATTTTAGGCTGAAAAATTTATTAAAAAAATTACATAATTTAATGCTTTTCGCTTAACAAGATTAATATAACCCCCGAGAAGTTTACTAAACTAACGCTATGAGTTATGGAGCTGGAGTAGTGAAACCATAATAAAAAGAAACCTTCATTAATAATGGAGTCATAAACACCGTACCAAGAACCAGAGCTGAAAGAGTATTTAAATATTCTAAACTTTAAGGAACAATTTAGAGATCAAGAGTAATATTAGAGTTTAGTTAAATGTAATTCGAAATATAAATTTGTTAGAAACTCCTGTTCGTGAAGATCTGAAAGCTATCTTGCACAGTCCTGCTCCTAATACAAGTTTATTTTAACCAGGTACCTATGATCATTTAATGAAGAACATGAGAGATTTGGTAAAGACTTTGCTTCTGAAGAAAAGAGATAAAGAGAGATCTAGAATAAACTAAAATAAATTAATTATGAATAAAGAAGATTATGTGGACTAGAAAGAGAAGGTATAATTTGGTAGAGAAATGAAAATGCCCAATAAAGGGATGAATTGAAAAGGAGATATCATGAAGAATAATTTAATAAAGGGAAAAGGAACGCTAATGGGTATTTATGATAAAATTATATTTTATAAAAATAGACTCGCTTATAATCCTCTGACTTTAGAATATGCTTAAACTGAATAAGGATAGTAATTGAAGAGACGGGATGATCTATAACAAGTTAGAGGTTTTGTGCGGGCATAAAATCTCGATACCCGATCTAATTGTGGATATAACATACTAACAGGTACGTAATTCATATATTATTAAAATAAAAAAGGTGATAACAGAAAGGGAGTCGAAGATGTTGTACCAGCTGAATTAAGACCAGATTATTCATAGAAAGTCTAAGAAAAAGACAATTATTACAACATAAAACATTACGCTCTTTAGCAATAACTTTTAAAATATTGAAACAAAGTTATATATTTTATATATCAATTTAAAACAACTAAAGAACGTTGTAAGATTTATCTGAAAATCATTAAAATAATAAAAACAAAATACTAAAATAAAAACAAAAAAAAGATAAAATTTATGTTCTTCAATAGCCAGGGATAGAGGAAAACACTTCAAAGCCCTAGTCAACTTAAAAAGCCGCCTATGCAGATAATAACTTAGAAAAATAGATCTCCAATCAACATTCCAGGTAGCTCATAAGTTTCTCCTGTTGGTTCAGATTCAACTTTTAGAGCCGTTCATTCTCATAAAGGGTCTCATGTTGATATGACAAGTCTAACAAAGCTTATCAAATAAACAAAACATTCGACATAAGAAGTAAAATATTTAAGTTAATTCAAAGTCGACATCAAATTCAACCCAATAGATTTAAGCACTATTATAAAAGGCAAAAGAGATTACAGGTTAGTACAAGAATTTAACACCCACTTCTGCGTCAAGAAAGGAAACTCCTAAAGCTGAGACCAAAATTTAATATCATCCTACACTTAAAGAACTTATGTCATCCAAACTAGTCAAATCGGAAGTAATCTTAAGCAAAAACTTATTCAATTTTGAATTTGTTATAGGAATTGGAGGGTTTGGAAAAGTCTGGAAAGTTGAACACAAAAAAACAGGATAAGCATATGCGATGAAAGAAATGTCGAAAGCTTTAGTAATAACAAAGAAAAGTGTGAATTCAGTGATGAACGAACGGACATTACTTAGCTAGTTAAAACATCAATTTCTTGTTAATATGTACTATGCGTATTAAGATCGAGAAAATTTATATTTGGCCATGGATTATATGAAGGGTGGAGATCTTCGTTATCACATAGGCAGAATGAGAAGATTCAACGAAGAACAAACAAGTATTATTTAATACATAAAATAAGGATTTTTTGTTGCTTGCATATTCCTAGGTTTAGAATATATCCATAATAATAATATAATTCACAGGGACATTAAACCTGAGAACTTGGTGCTCGATGAGAAGGGCTATGTCAGAATAACGGATCTTGGTATTGCTCGGGTTATGAAACCAGAAAATTCTCAGGATACAAGTGGAACACCTGGTTATATGGGTAAAGAATTTAATTATTCTTAGCCCCTGAAGTAATGTATCGATAAAATCATACGTTTGCTGTTGACTATTATGCGTTAGGTGTCATTGCTTATGAATTCATGTTAGGCAAGGTAATGAGTTACAAATTATAATATAGAGACCTTATGTTGGAAGATCGAGATAAGAAATCAGAGATTAAATCATAGCTAAATAGGTTCAAGTAAAGCGAGGAGAAATACCTGAAGGCTGGTCCTTAGAGGGAGCTGATTTCATAAATAGAGTAATTAACCAATAAATAATTTCTAGCTTATTTAGAGAAAGCCATAAAATAGATTAGGGTTCAATGGTAGTTAAGAAATTCGATAACATCCTTGGTTCTTAAACTTTCCTTGGGTTAAGTTGTAATGTTTGGAACTATAACCTCCATTTGTACCCAATGTAAATATCATTTCAATTACATCATAGCAATCTGAGGATAATTTTGATTAGAAATAAATAATTGTTGAAGATGAAGAGAATGCAGAGTTAATTTAATAAAATATAATGTTACTAAGAGACTTAAATGTATAAGGTAACAAAATTATAAAATTTAGAATAATTTCAAGGTTATGAATATTATGGTTCATAAAATTTAATAACTACCGACCATTCATCTTCTTCATCTACAAAACACAGCAGAAACTTTAGTTCACAGAACATTGATAGAAAATAATAATACTTTGAGGCAAAAAAAATATGATTCTATATATGTCTTTTTTTTTAAAGAAAGGTTTGAATAAAAAATAATTCTTTCAAAGTTTTGTGCATTTAATAAGTGTTATTTTAAATTTTTATATGGAAACATTAGATGATGATCGAGATCATGATATTATAAGATAGATCATCAATTATTCTGAATTTATGTCTTCTTCTGAAATATGAGGTAACAATGATAATATTTCGATCTCTTATCCACATTATATGGATTATCAAAGATGGATAATTATTAGCATGATTATCATCATCTCCTATCTTACATAATCCTGGGAATACTAATAGTTAACATCTTAACTAATTACTCAATCATCATTGCATATCAAACATTTGCAAGATTATGAGGAGATCATCAGAAAATATATATAGTAGACATTTTTATAAAATTTCATTCAAAACACTACGCTATAGGTGGAACTTTTTTAGACTTCCACTAAAACCACTACTTTTTATTAATGATAACCTAAATAACACAATTTAATAATCTTTAACATCTTAATTAAATAAGTATCAATAAATCAGATTTTTTAGATCTGATCTTACATTCAAATCTTATTCAAATCTTGAAGTCTCTTTTTTTCTTTCTAATAGTTCCTGAATCTGAATATAAATCATTTAATAACATATTCTACCAAAATTATTAAGAAAATAGTGAAAATTCAGTCTGTAAATAGAGATTATGATATTAAAATGTTCTTAAATTATATATTCTCAAATGCTTTCAGAAAGTTCCTTCTTGATAATGAATTCAGTTCAATGTTTAAAGAGATGTGAGTTTCTAAATCTATTATCAAGTTCATTAGATGATGATTAAGATACACAAAATTAAAGTAACAAAGAGATGCCAGTTGTCTAAAAAAGAACAAATATCAAGAATCAAGCTAATATTCAAAGGAACCAAGAGAGTTAAAATATATATGAAAGCTTCTTTATTTATTTTATTAGTAACATGAAATAAAAATTATTATAATACAACCAAGAAGAGAAAAAGAAAAAATTTACTCTGTTATCTATTGATTTAAGAGGAGAAGAATAATATGCTTCCTATGATTTTAAACGTGTTTGAACTTTTTTTAGTTTAATCTTGTAATCTCATATGATATTATTATAGCTAATGACATTTTCAGATTGAGCCAATTGTCTCAACGTGATTATTGAAATAGGCTTTTATTCATTTTGGTCATTTTTCAGTCAAAAATTCACTCAAAACTAAGAAATCGGCATTTAATTCTCATAATATAGAAAGAATCTTTATTTCATATTTCTGGGAAAATTGGATAAATTAAATATATTTAAATTGCGCCAAAAGTCGAGGATCTCAATGAATTAGATAAGAATTATAATAAATCTACAAACCTCCTATTTCTATTATTATTTAGTACCTATTAATAATAGTTCTATATTAGGATTTGTTTATTATAAAATAAAAATTTATGTCATCTGATATATTAGATTCGGGTAAAAGACACAGTCAATACAACAAAGCATTAAGCCAACTAGCTTGTCTCTCTTAACTTTAGGAAGAAGCCCATCAAATCATGCCAGGTGGGCAAGATCTTAAATAGAAATAAGAATATACACCTCCTGCAGAACTACATGTCGATACAACTTCCTTTTTCCTTAATATAGGTGAAGAAAACATTACTAGTACATATATCTTTCAAAAATAGACTTCAACCAAGAAAAGGAACCTGAGATATTTAAAATTTCTCTCAAGATTACCCTGAGAAACAACCTCAAGTGTACTTATGAGGGAACGACTTACTATTAATGCCAATTTTGCAAAAAAAACTTTAGCAAACCATGCTAACTTGGAGGACATACCCAAAAAACACATAGATTCCAGAGAGTGAATATTAAATAAAAACCCTAATGAATATCAGGGTTATTCGGAACCTACAATTAATCTACATATCTCTCAGTTCTTTCGAAAAATCAAAAAACAAAAGAGAAAACTATCTTTTTTTTAAACTTATTAAATATCTTATTTGATTTTTAGGATTTTAAATATGGTATAACTAGTACCATCAGAATTCTACGATTATAAGATATCCAAAAAGATGCATTTGAGCCTACCTTACAAGATAAATTTAGTGTAAAAATTATATAAATAGTAGCATTTTTCCATCAAATTATATAATTTGATATTTTTATTATTTTTAATATTATGACGGGTTTAATATATTGATTATATTCATTTTATTTATTATTTTGGTTCTAACAGCCGATTTGGTTCCTTGAATTAAAATGGAACTAAGTTCAAAGCACTATTAGAAATAGACAAAGTAACTAGAATGTGGATACGTTTTGTTAACACAGAATAAAAAATAAATTCTATGATGTATCATTAATGATCGTCAATCATGCATGTTGAACCAATTAAATAATGACAATTAGGTACTCAAAATTTTTAAATTGGTAAAATTTGAAAAAGTTCCTTACTTAAGCTTTGAATAAGCTATAAAATTCTATAAGCAATTGAAAACATTAAAGAGGTCATTATGTTTTTAGGAAAAACTAAGAATATATCATAAGAATAATAAATGATTATATAAATATCTTTATGATATTTTAAATTATTAATTTTAAATGATAGTTCCTGATGATGATGAGTTTTATCAATAAATGGAATTTGAGAAAGAGTTAAGAACTAAGCTAGTGATGGGAGAATACGAAGAATAGCATTTGTGGCATGAGAACTAGAACTATTCATTAAAAATTGATCTTCTCTCTGCTGATGAAGAGGAGGATTAGGAACTATAAGTAGATGAAGATTCTTTACCTAATAATATTTTCGATAATGAATCATCCTCCACAGCTTAATTAAGATGCGACTGCAAGGAGGAATCTTAGGTCAAATTGGAAAGTTTAGAACAATTCAGGAACATTGAAGATAGTTAATATCTGGATAATGAATAAGATGATGGTATGAAAGATTACTGTTAAAATATATGGTTAAAATTACGTATAAGTAATAAGAGTTTTGTTCTTCATGATGGTTTCACTCAATTTTCCTTTAAATAAGATAAATAAGATTATTTAAAACTAATATTTAAATAATACCCAGATTAGAATTTATAATATTGAGTAAATCAGAATTTTTCTAGAACAAAATTAGAATAAGCGAGAAACTTTTTTAATTTTGTTCTTCATTTTTGAAAATAATGATGAGTTCATTATTTTAAATTATAAATTATCTTTAATCAATTATGCTAAGATACATTTATGTATCTATTTTTTTCTAAAAATAGATTTTATGAAATCTTATTTTTAATTCACCTAAATAGATTTATTTAATTTAGAATTCTGCATTTTGAAGCGAAAATCTTAGATGTTAAATTCTTTTATATAAAATATTTTTGTTAATTTTTGATGAAAGTACAATCTGTCAATGATAGGCACCAAATAGCGGAAAAGCTTTCCATCCAGGACTTTAAGATATTAGGACTGATTGCAGAAGGTCATGAAGAATCTATTTATCAGGCTCCTATGCAGAGGTATTTCAAGCGATTGATAAATCGAATAAAATTGTCACTCTAAAGAGAATATTTAAGAGTTCAATCATAGCTAGTGGAAAATAGAATGAAATCTATATAGAGAGGTTTGTGTTAGCGAATTATACTCATTAACATGATGGTATTTTAATTGTGTTTATTTTTAGGTATGATCAAATTCTATGGATGTTTCTAAGATGACAATTTTCTCTACTTCGTTTTAGAGAATTGCTCTTATGGAGATTTAGATTAGCTAATGCAAAGAAATTAATGCTCTCCAAACACTAAACATTTATTTAAATAATACATTAAGCAGATCGTTGAATTACTGTATTATTTGCATTCAAGAGGGATTGCTCATCTTGATCTTAAAGTATATTTAAATCATAGAATACATAATTTTTATAGCCTTAGAACCTCGTGATCGATGACAACTATAATTTAAAACTAATCGACTTTAGCACTTGCTATTTCTTTGATAAATCACAAAGACCGAAAGAGCTAACCTAAAAATTAATCAAACACTCTCTATCAAACGAAGAACCAGAATCTCCTTAGGTTTATAAGACTAATTTTGTGGGAACTCCTTAATACATATCGCCAGAAATGTTAGAAGAGAGCAAGGCAAGCAAGGAGGCAGACCTATGGGCACTAGGGATTATTATATATTAAGTATATTCTTAACTTAATTAAGATTTTCCATGGAGTTCATCCGTTTAATGATGATTCTGATATGAAAATATTTAATAGAATTCTCAATTTAGAATATGAATTAGATAAAAATTTAGATCTCAATACAAAGGACATAATTAAAAGGTATCTAAGTATTAATATAAAAAGATTGCTTGTACTATAACCCTCAAAAAGATTAGGGTCACACAACATAAGAGAAATACTTGAACATCCATTTTTCGATGAATTGATTGATTATAAGCCTTGGATTCATCCAATCAGAATAAATTAAGACCAAATATTTGTTAAAGTACTTCCAGATGAAAACGAAGTTCCATTTTTTAAAAGATCCTAAAAAAGATAATAATCGAAAATAGTTAATAAAGAGGCTTCGTCTGATAGATTCCCTACAAGTGACAGCTCAAGTAAGACGCTCGACAATAAAAATATGTCTATTTAAAGAATAATTACTATAAGAAAATTCTGTTTTTATGAAATTCTTTTAATGAAAATATATCATAATCCAAAGTTAATTCAGATATAATCACTGAAAGGGAGGACTTAAATGTAATTTGAGATAGATTCAAAGTTTAAATTAATTAGAAATAAGGGGAATAACTACACAATCTACTAAAATGATTGTGAATTTTAATTCAACGATGAGGAGTTAGATTTATAGAACCTATAGATAATAATAGAGAGAATTAAACAGCTGTGACTAGTTTGCTTATCCTTTATGTTCTATATGTGTGTATTATAATATAAAATTATTTAAGAATAATTAAAATATTTTATATAATTTCTTTCATTTATTTTGTACTTTTTTTCACCACTTTTAGTTAGGGTACAGCTTGGCTAAATATTCAACTAATTTAGCATACGATGGCTCAAGCTCATCATTATAAATGGTAGTATAGATTCCTAAATCTGCTGCTCTTTGCTTCTCCCCTATGGCATTATTCAATCTCTTTTAGATGACTTCTTCAGTCTCAGTTCCTCTTTTCCTGAGTCTATCCTCAATCTACTTGGGATCTGTAGTCGAGATAAATAGGAAGTTACACAAATCTGGCATCTATTTATTTATCTTAGCTGCCCCTACCACATCAATCTCAAGAAGACATATCTTTATTAATATATAAGATATACTTTTCCCTCCTTCATGATCTTATTGACTTATGCCTTGTGGGTGCCATAGAAATTTCCGTGGACATCACCAGATTCCAAAAATGCACCTTTTTCCATCTCTTTCAAGAATTCTTCTTTGGAAACATAAAAATAATTCACTCCATGCACCTCTCCAGGTCTAGGTGCTCTTGTAGTGTACGACACAGAGAAACCGAATGTATTAGGATAGTCTTGCAATAATCGTCCTAATAATGTTCCCTATTGTTCTTAAGAATAATTGTACCTTCCCAACTCCAGATGGACCAGATATTACTAATGGTTTACTAGTTAGGAGATCTTTATCATGATTGAAGAAGCAAAAATAATCCTATGCGTATTTGTATATATTTTCAGGCTGTCTTATTAGTTTATGATTTACTACCTTCTCAAGTAATATTTGGCTTGTGAAATCATTTAATATCTATTTAAGCTCTGGATGTTCAACTAAGTAGTCGATATGCTCTTTGCGAATTTCATGTTTTATGTTATGAAAATATGTTTGTAATTCAGAGTCAAATTAGTTATCCATAATACTATATTTTTTTATTTTATTTATTATTTGGAAATATTATCATAATCCATTGGACTTTGATCTCTTTCTCTTTGATTACTGTACAGGTTATTCTTCGGCTTCCTCCTCCTCGATTTACTAAAATAATTTATATTTATGCTTTAATACCTCTTAAACAACTTTCTTTTACTTCTTTTATGACTTCTTCTTCTTTTTATTTTACTTATTTACCTAAGCCTAGGTATCGAAATATAGACCCTCCTCCTTCAATTCAGTTAAGACTTCATCCATAACATCATTATTTTTATCCAACTCTCCACCAGCTGTGAAGAATTTCAATCTTTATTCAACTTAATCCTTCATCTTCTCACCAAACTTATTTGTTGGATTCAAAAGGAAATGATCAAGTCTCGATGCCAAGGCACATTTGTTAGCCAAATTTCTTGAGATCTTTCCCTTATCTGGGCCATTTGCTCTCCCAATAAATGATGAGTGATATAAAAGTCCATATTTAGGTGTATTGCCCCTTGTTTTGAGGGCTCTGAATAATGCTTTCTCAGCCCCAAGGATCTAGATAGTTGATGCAGGGTATTTGGCTAAATTAATGAGGGAACCAGCATGAGCGATGAGTTTTGCTGCAACATTCTCTCCAATTAATGAAGTTAAGTTTGGAGCAACAGCCTCCATCTTTGTTTTTAAATACTCTTGGATGTTTTTTCTGAACTCAAACATATTTATCACTCTAGCACACAAATCCTTAAGCTATGAGAGATCAACTTCAGATATATCTTAACCCATAGATATCTTACCAGCCTCAATCACTTATTAAGCTAATTCTCCATCAGTTGTAATTTCTTCAACTGGCTCCAATAAGTCATCAGACATATTTCCCTTATGACCAATCAAATCAACCAATCTAACGTAAATGTTGTTATCGGGTACTATTTTGGCTAACTCTGGGAAATGCCATGAATACCATTCCTTAATTCTCATAGACAAGGTATTAAGATCTTTGTCTAATTATTCCACTATTGATATTGCTTAAGTGATATGTTTATCTTCTCTGTTAATATCTAGTTTAACTTTATTTCTAGAAACTGAATGGGCAAGACCCAATTGAGCTTAAATCAAATCTTTTTCTGTGTAATTTTATTTTCTCAAGAAGTCAACAAAATGAGATTTAATTCCTCTAAACACTGACTAGGTTGCCTCATTTAATTTACTTTTAACATTCAGATACTCAGATAATCCTTAAGCAAAATTCTTATCGAGTATAGCTACTGTAAAGCTTTTTAAAATTAAAATATTATACTTGCTTTTCTTTCCTACAGGGGGTAAATTTTATGATAAGAAGTCAACAATTTCTTATGTTACTCTGCCTTCCATTATTGCCAAAGCATTTTATAAAGCGATTTCAGCTGATACAAATGGAGTGAATGCCTAAAATATTTTTATATGATATACCTTCAAATGGCATATTTTTGTGAATAGATTAAAATCTTCAATCGATTTCTACACTTATTTAGTTTTAACATTAGTTTCATCAATCGTGTCACATTAAAATAATGAAAATCCACCAGCCACTTCAAAGAAATAGAATGTGCTCATTCCCAGCTTTATATTAAAATTTTATTATTCGTAATATTAATTTGTTGGGATAAATCAAACCAAAAATACAAAAAAAAAATAGTATAAGTCAACAACAACCCTTTTTCTGATTCTAATTTTGTTCTTCTTCATCGATTGTTATGCATAAACTTTACAAATGAGTTTTGCGATGTTACACTTCCTCTTAGTAATATGTTCGGAAAATTTCTTAAATTATTAGAATAAATTACTTTCAACGAGCTAGTTGAATGCTGGTAAAACGTTCTTACCTTTTAGTGCTGATGTTTCCATATACGCCATATTTAGGCTTAAAGCTTTTTAAATTGCATCTTACTGCCTAATAACCTATTTCAATTTTAAATTACTCGTTTTGCTTCCAAATCTAATTTAGTTCCTATTAACATTTTAATTAGATCTTTGGATCCCCATTCATCAAGATCATCAATCCATTTATCAATATTATCATATGAAGATTATTTAGTAATATCAAAACAAATCATAGCCCCTGCTGCTCCTCTATAGTATGCTTAAGTTATTGCTCTAAATCAAAGAATATTATCAAATAGTACTTTTCTTATCCTGCAGTATCCCAAACTTATGCTACAATATTTTTTCCATCAATCTTGATTGGTCTGGTTGCGAACTCTACTCCAACGGTTGGTTTAGTGTCATCAACATAATCTTAGTGTACAAACCTATTAAATAAGTTAGTTTTTCCAACAGAAGAATCGCCTATCAACACTATTTTATACATAAAGTCATATTGTTCTTCCATAATAAAATAAATTTATTTATCATAACAGTTTTCCATCTCTCCATTGACCTTTCACAACCATTTAATCCCTAATGAATTTCCCTTTGCCATCTGGTTTACCCTTTCTAAAATATCCTTCATATCTGCTTCCGTCGACAAAGATTAGAACACCCTTTCCATATTTCAAATCCTAAAAATACTCACCATTATATGAAACCCAATAGTTATCTATTTCTATTTGGTGATAATCAATATCTTTATAAAGAGGGTTAGGATTAATCTCCACTCCCTGTCCATGATATTCATCATTTTCCCATTCACCATCATATATAATTTAATCATTTATAACAAATTTCCCCTTTCCATTCATTTGGTTTTTTATCCATTCTCCTTCATAATAAGAACCATTAGGATGCAAGTAAATTCCTTTCCCATCACGCATATCATCCAACATCTCCCCTTTATATGTGCAACTATTTTTGTATGTCTCTTCCACATATCTTCGTAAATTTTTTTAATTCTTTAATTCATATTTGCTTGGTTCCTCATTGTACAATATTAGTGGAGTTGATTAAAATTCTTTATATATATTTAGTAGTGAATCCTCTTATTATTATAGAATTTTTGTTGGTTATAAATCTAATTGATGTCTTGGTCTATAACCTAATTTATAATTCTTTTCTGCAAGTATTTTTTTGAAAGCATTATTTTCATTTTTTCCAATTTGATAATTTTTCTACTTTAGGATCTTTTAAAAGTGACTGCTTTTATTTTAAGCTAAGTCAACCGATTATAAATGTGCTTCATTTATGACAACATCATTTGCCAAAGATAAATACATATCTTAGAGGATTTATGGAAGTTATTTTATAAGATTTTATGTTTATTAAAATTAGACAACTTGTTGATATGCTGATTGAATGGTAATTCTGTTTTCTGGATCTATATGAAGCATTTAACCTAACAAGGTCATTATATCTAAATATTAAATCGTGAATACTTATTGATATTAACCCTGATGCATCTTATATTCTATCATTTATTAATTAAAAATTAATCGGATTTTAATCGTCCTGCAAATCATAGCAATCCTTCATACTTTTTTGATTAACAATCTCTAGTATAATTATTCCTACCGAATAGATACAAGAATTTAGACGATCATATTTATTTTCTATGGTCTATATCAATAAAATATTACACTTAGATCTATTCTGGAGCATAATAATAAGATTTTAATTTATTTTTCCTTAATTTGTTCCAAAACCTCTTTATTCCTTATTTTGTTTATTGATATTCTTCATATTTATCTTTGGCTGATTTCGCATCATTTGGAAATGTTATTTTTATAAATCCTTCCTAATTTATATATATATTTTTTAAGTTAATATGAGAGGGATTGACCCCATTATTTTGCAAATATATGATTCCAGATAAGACACCTAAAAGAATCCCACAAATTTCCGTTTCGTTAAAAGGCTATTACTTTTTCCTTCTTTCCTTAATCTCTTGTTTGAGGCTACTCATAATATAATCGTAAATAAAATATGTTCTATACTGCTTAGCTAGAAATGTATCAATTTATCTTTAGAACAACTCTAATTTGTTGTAAATATTTTACGTTATAATTGAATAACACTTTGGAATCTTATTTGTAATCGAGGACCCCACATTTTAATTAATTCTTATGCCTCTTGTTTGGTGTTAACGTCAATAAATTTGAAAGCAACAATTGCTTATGTGTCTTTATGCTATAAAATTGCCACTTAACCATAGTCAAACATAATTTCTTAACCCAAATAGTCATAATCCTCCATTATAATTTTAAACGATAATGGTGTCTCATCCTAAATGATACAAGGATTGGAACATTTAAAATTGAACCTACAAATGTCCCTACAATACGAATCATAAATGCATGAACAGCATGATGGACATTAACAATTAAAATGAGGACATCCACAACTAGCTAAATGAGGACATTATATATGACATGATGGACAATTTTACTTATCGACGCATTATTTAAATTCGAAACAACATATTTTGATACCTAATATAGATGATATTTATAACCTAGATAGCATTCTGTGCATAATGATGTACAGCCTAAACAAAATAATTTGAATGGTTATATATATACACTCATTTATAATTAAATTTATCATTATTATTACTTCTACTTCTTAACTTCATTTCTACAAGCCTCAATCATTACTTGTTTATCAATATCATCTGGTATGTGAATGTACCTAACATTTGATCCTCTGATGAAGGTATTCTTTAGACTCACAAATTATGGTTATTCGATTTGATTCGGCACTTCTGGATTCGATAGATTGAAATTCAAATTCTAATCCACATAAGTAATCTATCCTGATAATTATAAACCGTTTTTCAATTCCACAGTCACAGTCTCACTCTTCTCTATTAACCCCTTGAAAAATGTTAAAAAAAACTAAAGAAAAAAAATTAAATTATACCATTTTTTTAATAAAAATTATTTATATTACAATCAAATTTAAGATTGCCAAGCTTAAACTAATCGTTTATGCATTTTTTTCTCACTAATTTTTTATGATCTTTGGAAAATTGCCTCTTTATTTGTTTCATATTAGCCAGGGCCAGGAGTTATAACATGATTTGAACTTAAAGGAAATATGTACTTACCAAATCTATCTCTATCATCATCAACAAACATGGGACTTTAATTTTGTATTTTTGGAATTTATGGCTCTTCAATTACAACCTCCATATCCTTCTTTTTTATTTTATTTAAAATATCATTCAATTAACGTTAAGCTCTTAAAATATTTATTTATTGCGATTTGGGAGATAACTCAACATCAGGCTCGATTAAAGTATCTAATAGTTTAGTTCCTCTTATATTAGGTATAGGGCCTTTGTATCTTGGTACACTTTACTTTAATAATTTATAATATTCTTTATCCTTATAATTTAAGTGATCACTCACAGCTCTTCTGCTCCGATTCACCTAACCAATCTCAATTTTTGCTTACACAGTGGGCTGATAGTCTAATTTTTAAGGAATTCTTTTAGGAAGAGGTTTTATATATTTGGGTTTCACCTTAACAATCTCTTTTTGATCATCAATCAAATTTGGTAGCCTTTTGAATATGTATCTTGTGGGTTCTGTCTTGTGAGGCCCAAAACTGCAACCTCTTTATTATGAAACTTCAGTTGAAATTGAAGACGCTTCCTCTTATACCGATATATTGACAAACATTTGAGCAAAGTCGTCTGATTTGTTATAAAACTTTGAGGATTTCATGATTTTCCTCATCATGGCAGGCTCAATAATTAATTTTTTAGTTGGGATAGAACTTGAAGGAAGCCTGAATTCTGCCATATTATACAAATTAAATAAAAAAATTTATAAAATGGAATAATTCTCAGTAGGAGAAGTAGTAGTGATAACTAAAGATGCCTTGAAAGGTGAAAAGGGAACTATAATGTACATTGGTGAATTGGAGAACAATAAAGACACATATTTTGGAATATATCTAGAAGTAATTATTTATGATTCAAATTACAAAAGAATGAAAAAGGAAATCATAATGGTACTCATTAAGGAAAATCATATTTTACATGTCCAGATAAACACGGAATATTTATTAAATCATAATATTTAAAGAAGGCTGATGAAAAGCAAAAACCTGCAACATAAAGAGCATAAGACAAGTAATTGAATAATATATATTAGAAAATCCTTAACTATCAAATAGGACCCAAAAACTGATAAAAATGCTAAGACTGATAAGAATGATAAAGGGACAAAAGACAAAATCAAAGAGAAGCCAAAAATAGAAAAATAAGAATCAGCTCCTCCATAATAGGTTCCTTAGCAGCCTCCATAAATGTAGCAAAGAGCACCATCACCTCCTCCTCCACCACCCCCACCTCCCCCAGTTCCTCTCGATTCATAAGAATTGATTGAACAATTAGAAAAAGAAGTTTAGGAACATAAAAGATAAATTTAAGCACTTTAGCTAGTTAATAATGACTAAAAATCAAATATAAACAGACTCAAGAAAAAGGTGGAGGATCTGGAGGCCTAGTTGGATGAAAATCAAGCTGAGATTGCTGAATCCGAGAAATTGATGATCATGTTGGAGAATTTAAAAGTAGAGAAGGATCAGCTCATATTAACGTGTCAAGACTAGAAAAACAAATTGTAGGAGCAACAAAATGAGATTAGTAGATTGGATGAAGAGAAACAGCTCTTAGAGTTAGATATTGAGTTAGCCACTATGACTGCAGGTAAAAATTTATAGGTAGACTCATCAACTGTGAATTTGGGAGAGTTACAAAAAGTCAATGGATAACTGCAAGTTGCTCTAGAAAAAGTCACTAAACAACTAGAGGACTTGAAATCACAGAAAAATTATGAGCTTTAGCAGATGCAGGCAAGATTGGAAATCATTCCGCAACTAAATGAAAAAGCACTAAGGTGTCATAAGTTAGAATCTCAAATGCAAAAGCTTAACGCTGATAATCAAGAATTGATGCAAAGACTGGATGAAAGTGAAGGTCTATCAGATATGGTAGAGAAGATGACAGAGACCCTCCTTAAGAAAGATGACGACATGGATAACTTGAGAGGATAGATAAAGGAACTGAATGAGTTAAAGAAATTGGATTAAGAATATATTCAGTCATTAGAGGATCTTATGGCGAATCAGGATAAAAGTTTGGAACAGTTTAAAGCATAAATTGAATCCTGCTAGTCACAAATCTCAAGTTTAGTTCAATAAATTGAAGATAAGGATAAGAGGATAGAAGAACTTAAGCAAAAAATATCATAACTTAATTAATTAAAGGATGAACTTCAGATAAGAATTCTAAATTAAGAATAGGGATAGAATCCATCTAGTGATCCTTAGAAAAAAATATAAGATGTCATCACATTGAATAGGGAACTGTAGAGAAAATATATGAAGGTTTGTTAGGACAATATAGATATAAGAAATTTCATATCACTTAAAGGTATTATCTTGTATAAATCGATGCCACCTGAATATACATAAAAATTAAGATTTAATGTTATCGACAATCTTATCACAATAAGGAGAGTGGGAGAGAAGGCATTACTTATATCAGAGGAATTTTTAAACTAAATTGATTAATTCGGGGATAAATTCATCAAAGATGAAAACCACGATTTAGCATTCTGGATGTTAGAAGTAAGCAATTAACTATTGATTCTTCATTCATATAGTAATGTGTATTAGACATTTCTATAGTCGCAAGGTGCAAATGAGTAGATTGAAAAAATAGGGAGAAATATAATGTTGGTAAACAAATTTAAAGTAGCTGATTCATCCGTCGACAGCATATTTGAGTTGATTTTAAAGGATAAATTGAGTGCCTAGTTCTCCCTGAATAGTTTATAACTCAATATCAATTACTTGAAAGATGAGACAGAAACATTAATTCAGTAATTTATAGGACACGTAGAGTATTAAGGTGCAAAAATTTTCGAAAATCTTCTCCAAATCCATTATAAATTCATATATACAATCTTTAACTTTAAAGTCATCAAAGAGCAAGAAGCTTTAAGAACTCTCAAGGAAAACTATCACTTTGAACAAGATTAACTCATAAGCACATTACGTAAGAGAGTGAAGGAATAGATAAGGCAATTAAAAGTAGCTAAGATATGCTGGGGCACATTCTAGTGGGCTAAACAACGTGCTGACCAATAATATGAATCCCTCTCAGTCCTAACCAATGATCTTTCCGTTATATTAGTTAACATGAAATTGGAGAATTATGAATCTTTCTTAACAGGTAAATAATAGGCTTAAGAGGATTAGACTTACCAACAATACAGAGATATAAGTGCTTCCATGGTTCACCTGTTGAATAATCTCAACCAAGGATTTGAAGAGGTGGCTCTGCAAGAAGATTTTACAATTAACAGGATCTCTGTGTTTTCTTAGCATTCCTATTCTTAGAATTCTGTGTGGTATTAGTGGTAGAAAGAACTTAGAAGCCAGTTGCAAGACGTATCCTTCACAATCGAGAACGAGAAGAAGCTTAAGGAATTGCTGGAATAATCCCAATCTGAAAAATTATAATTATCACATGAACTAAATAGTTCTAAAAAAGCCAGAGACGCACTCGAACAGAGAGTCTTAGAGCTTCAATATAAGACAGATAAGGTCCAATTACTGGAAAACGAAAAGAAGCGTTTAAATGAAAAAATAAAGGTCTTGAATGAAGCCTCTGAGATGACCAAGAAGGAGATTGAGAACTTGGAGAACAAATTAAAGGAGTCTGAAGAAAATCGCAAATTATAAGATGATTAGATAAAATAATTCCAATAATAGGCTTCGAGACAAAACGATTTGAATTTGGCATACGCAGGACGTTTAGGAAAGAAAAATGTGACGGCAGTAACACATTAGTTCCTTTCTTAGAACAATCTGGAACAAGAAGCTACAACAGAGCCACAATAAAATGCCGTTCTGTTCAAAGAAAATTAAATGTTAAAACACGCAAAACTGAGGTAAGATATTATTGATGTCACATCCCACGTTCAGCAGCATATTAAAGTACAATCTTTGGCAAAATTGAAACAAAGTCGAATGAAAATACTTTAAGAGATGGCATTAGGCTAGATACCTGATACTTAGGAAACCTCCAGGGTATACACAAATCAATTAAAGGTTTTTAATGAGAAAGGTAATTTATTCTGAATAAAGATTTTTTTTTTCAAAAAAGGCATAAAATGTGGTGCATCGTTCTTGTTCGAAACATTAAGAGATCTGTTGATGTGATATTCCAGTTAAAAATATTTTATTCATTAAACATATATAAATAAAATCATGTAAAGAGAGAGTCAAAAGGATAGTCCGGAGATATTAGTTTTAGGACTAGATTATTTAAGTATAGGTGACGATACTATTCTAGTGCTTTCATTGAGTATTGGATTGCACCAATGGTATTGTGGCTGTGAGTGTAGTGTTAGGACACTTTTGTGCACTGCCATTACAGTTTAAGAAGGGTTGAATGTACACACTAGAAGATCTTCATTGAAGCTAATCCTTGGTCTAAGTATTATAGAGTTATCGTCTAAATCCTCAGGCTCTAATTCTTCAATTGTTTTTTTATTATGGGCGTCTAAGGGTATCAGTAACAATCTGGGTGATAGCGACATTGATGATATTTTTTTATGTATTTTTTGTTATATATTAATTGAATCTAAATCAATAATTTTAAAAATACTTTAAATCGTTACTATTTTTAATAATGCGCATTATAGTTTATATACCACATACTCTTTAATCATAGACACTATATTTGCTATTATCCATTTATATACTGGAATATTCTTATACATGTATTAGAAAATTACATATTATTTGAAATACCACATATTATAATTTTATTAAACACACAATTAATAAAATCAATTTTTCTGCTCTTAATTTTCAGATGGAAACATGTTTTCAACAAAATTGTTATCACTTTTAAGAATGAATTAGGATTATTCTTGAGGACGAATATAATATGGGTAATATTATTATGGCATCCAGTAAGACTAATTCATTGGTAAACCCTAAGATATATTAATTGATGTTGCAATAGGGTATATTATGCTGGGATAAACAAACTAGACTGGATATTATTAATATTGGTGGTCAAAATCAATAGAATTAGTATGAAGTACTTAGCTTTGTAGAAATTAATCATTGTTCTTTTTCTCATCATTTTATTGCTATTATTGCTTAATTGAATCTGCCATCATAACATTACTAAATTGCAAATTATTTTATGGAGGAGGATTGAATTCCTTAATTTACGATTTTACTGTTTATTTTTATTGCATTCTATTAATGGCCTCTTATAAATATTATTGCGGTAATGCAAAAATGACTGACTACTCGAAATCCACAATCCCAAACTAGCAGTCATCAAGATCCTACTTAGTTAGGCTGCTTATGCCCTCAACTTCAAATTCTAATTTTGATTGTTTGCCAAATTGCGTAAATACATCTTCATAATATTTATCGCATACATTCTGATTCAAATCATTTTCTAAGACTATTAATAAACACATTACCTTGTGCTTTAAGCAATTTTTTAATCAATCCGACAGAACTCTATGGATCAATATCTTAGCCAGTTTATAATTTTGATGTTTATTACTCCAACGCGACTTTTATATTATCCATGATTTCGACAAACCTTTTACGAGCTATCTATTGTTCCTGTTCATCATATTTAACCTTTTTCTTAGTTTGATCCTCTTCCACTGCCTCCTGCTTAACATGTTATTTTGTTTATTTTCCTAAAGCATCATTAATTTTATCAATAATTGAGAGGACAATTTTAAGTTCTGCTGGTTCTATATCCTCATACAAATGCACTAAATTATCTGGATTTATATCAAGTCTGTTCTTCATTACCAATTCTATAACTTCTTATTAGGTAATTGGATCATTTGACTCTGGTAGTTTATTTTTTTCTTTTTTAATAATAGTATGATATCGATTCTTTAAGGCATTTTCAGTCCTGCAATTCTTCATCATCTTTGATATCTCAGACCATTTCTTGCCTTTCTGTATTATGAGCAATAGTAATCTCAACTCCTCTTCCTTTGACCATGGTCCTCTAATATTTAAATATTAATTTTACTTTGATATTGAAGGATCCAACTTATTTATCCATCTCTCTCTACATTATTTTCCTTATCTAACTATATGGGTTTTACATCTCAGAGCAATCTCTTTAGCAATTTCACTCCATTTACTATTTTTCCCTAATCGCTAATATTCCTGATATATCTAAATCAGTGAATCATCTTCCGCCTTACTCCAAGGAACTTAAACTAATTTGTGTTTTGATCTTGATAACCATTTATATTTGCATTATGTTGCATTTCTGCCTATTATCAATTTAGCAATTGCCCTCCAATCCAAATCAGACTATTATTATTTAAAATATATATACTATGTCCTTGCAAGTTATATTTTTCATTAAACAATAACGTATAAGAATCCAAGTTAATAGTTACTTCTCGTTATCCTTCCACTTCTTTTTATTCATTCTTCCTGCGACTCTAATAATTAAATCTCACGATTACTTGCTCATAGATTATTGAAACATTTCATCTAAATTATCCTCCTCAGGCCATTCAAGTCCTGATGGAAAGTCTATCTTAAACTATGCGTTAGTTAAATCAAGATCTTTAGTTATAGTTAAAAATTCCTTGAAGTTTTATTATACCTATTCGAGAGGCCAGACTATTTATTAATACTAAATTACCAATAAGATCTTCTTGATCTAGATTAAGTCCTTCATAATCATCTTCGTCTCCTAAAAATTATTTGACTTTCTTATAAGTCTCATTATTGCTTTTCATTTATAATAATATCAAAAATAGTATTAATCATCATTTTCTGTTTACCATCCCACGAGTTATTAAACAGGAGCCTCATAAAGTGATCGTCTTAGCATTTTTTACCCTTCATTATTACTGATGGATTGTCTTTCACGTTCGAGCATAACGATGGTTCTTCGAAATTTATTATTCACCTATTTATTTACAAGTTCTTCGAGTTTTTATTAGTTACGATTAATAATATTAACAATGCTTCTACCCTCCACTAATTTATTCTAACCTAAAAATTGTCTTTTTATTGATTAATTCTTTGTCGAAATCTACCCATCTTTCTTTTATTACCTTAATTATATAAATAGGTCGAAATAACTTTGAGGAGATTTGCTGTTGTTTTCATGAGTTGATCTGCTTTTATAGGGTTGTTGCTAACCAATCTTCATATGTTAATTGGATCTGTTTATTGGCTCCAATTATATGTGACTTCTTTTATTCTTGAGATAATTTTATTGGATCAGGAAAATACGATCTTTAGACTTCATTTGTTATTTTCCATTAGTGGGAGACCGAGATTGATTTAAATAATAAATATTCATAACATAATTTTATTTTTATTTTATGTTTCTATTTCTATTTGCACTACGAAATCTATTGGGAATGTTTCTGTGGCTGTCAATCGAATTCTTAGTTTTTGCAATTACTAATTAAATTGTTAGATAAAATACCTAAATTAAGAATATTCTCTTTTAGTTTTGTTGATCAGGGTCCTGATATACTAAAACTGCCACCAAATTTTGTGGCTCTTCATCCTTTTACTTTTTGTCCTTCTGTTCTTTATTGTCTTATTCCTTGTTTGGAATATCATCTTATTACTTCTTATTATATTTTCCCTTCCTATCCTTATTGTGTGGCTTTTTATCAGCATTTTCTTACTCTTCTTGCTTATCCTATATGATTTCTTTTCCATCTCCATCCTCTGATTATTTATTGGTTTTATTTTATCTTCTTTTATTTCTTTTCGTTTCCTTATTTACTTCATTATCTTAGTTTTCAGCAACTTACTCAATTTTTTAATCTTATTATTAAATTTCTGGATTTTATTCTTGCTAAGGAACAACTTATGTTTATGAATCCTATTATTCATTTTCTTATAATTTTTCATCCTTCTCTTAATCCTTTACAATTTATTCCTTTTTCACTTTATCGTTTTCTTCTTTTTGTTGTTGTTTTTTTTACTATGCCTCCTTGTCATCATTATATTTTTTGATTTATTTTTGAACCTTAAGGTTAATTTAATCTTCTGTTACTACTTGATAGGTAATCAAATTCTTGAATGACTTATACTCAATTTTCTTTTGATTTTAAAAATATAAATTACTCTCTCTAAATTGAATTCTGGTATTATAATTTCGAACTCTGCTTTACCCATAAATGTAACATAGGCGTCAGTGTAAATATTTCTCTCCCTAAGATATATGCATAAGAAAATCTAAATTCTATTATTAAATTACCTTATCGCATCCATCACTTGCTCTTCTACTATTTAACTTGCATTCATTACATGTTTCTATCAATCTTTCCAATGCTACTTATTCTTCTTTTAATTTCTAAAAATAAAATTATAAATTACAATGTGATCATTTTATTTTTCATCTAAAATTGCTTTATAAAGCAATCTATGAACAAGGACATCAGGATATCTTCTTATTGGGGAGGTAAAATGTGTATAAACATCAAAATTAAGAGCATAATGTCTCCATTTCTCAAAAGGAATATCTTTTACAATAAAATATGAAGCTGCTTCCATAACCTTCAGCAATCTGAAAGATAATATTTGTTTTCTTATCTCATCGATTGAATCATCACTATTGATAATCTCTAATGTCTATTTTAATTTGACTGAAGTGGATACATCGAAGCTTTTGTTAACATTTAAAAAATACTTATCTATCAATTTTAAGAATCCACACTCCTTAAGCACATTTTTAAAGTAATCAATCTTTTTAGTTTAAGGTGCTGAATGGTTTCTTAAGACTGCTTATTGCTTATCATAATCAACCAACTTTTTTCCTACAAATTGATTAGCTAACAACATCCACTCCTCCACCATGAATTGTGCTTAACCTCTTTTCTCTTGCAAAACCTCTTCAGGATAAAGGTTATCTCTAAGCTTAAATCTTAATTTGTTCTTATTAAAAGATATAGACCCATCATTCATTCTAAATGCTCGCCTCTTTTAACCAAGCTCATTCAAAAGCATCAACTTTTCTAATAAAACCTTTGGGTCGACATCATTGTGTATTCTAAATCATATAAAATTTTACTTATATTTATCCTCTACTTGTTAGAATGATTCTATTTCTTTTTCAATAAATTAATTAACTACATCATAACTTAATTTAGCACAAGATTTTATAATTGATTTACATGCCCTGATTGGTCTATCCCATAATATCTCACCATTTTTTTTAATGTAGAAAAATACTGAAAATGCCAGTCTTTCAACTCCAGGATTTAATGAGCATAAATTTTCACACAACATTCTTGGTAACATAGGAATAACTCTATGAACTAAATAGACTGATGTTGTCCTCAATTAAGCCTCCTTATCAACTTCAGTATTCTCTGCCACAAAGTGACTGACATCTGCGATATGAACTCCAACCTCATAAGTATCATCATCAATCTAATTAATGCTCAGTGCATCATCCAAATCTCTAGCCGTAACTGGATCTACAGTACAAATAATCTCTTTAGTTAGATCTAATCTTTTGTCCCTCTCTTCTTATGGTATAATATACTCATTCTATTCATTACATTTATAGGTCTCTAATTATTTTTAACACTCTGCTGAGAAATCAGTGAAATAAACATCATTTTAAATCAATAGAGCCTCACATTCAGTCTCAATATCTCCAATTAAACCTATTTCTCTAACAATCTCACAGAATGGATATTTGGAATCTGCCTCCCATATACTCATTCTAGCAGCAAAATACCTTTATCCAATATATTTGGTGAATTCCTCAAAAGATAATTTATTAATATCAAGATTTCCTAATAATTTGTTGTCAAATTTGTGAATGTTAAACCAAGTTAACCTTTTATTAATACTCTTAAAAGAAAAATAATAGTTATCTATGATATCCTATAGGTTTTTTACTTTTTATGGTTAATACTATTGATTCTTTAGGTTGACTGTAATTTATCCTGCAATATCTTTATTTTCATAAGGATTCTTCTTGATTCCTACCACCCTTCCTAATAATCTAACTTTCTAGAGTTATTCTATCCTAGTTTCCTTTACGTTTGATTTGGGTTTATTTTTTTAGGCTTGGGCTTTCTATTCAGCTTATGGAATTACTTTTTCTCCTTCTTTAATAGCTTCCTCATCTGAGTCTAAGTCTTCCCAATCTTCTTCTTTTTCTTGTACCTCCTACTATTGAACGCTAGCTACTTTTTATTCTACTTACTTTTCAACTAAATTTTTCTTAAGTTCAATATCGATTAAATCTTCCTCTTCAGAAATGGAAACATCTGATTCAGGTAACTCAATATCTTTAATCTTTTTATTATCAATGATTTAGAAGACTACCAAACAACCATGAAATGCTCTATTTTAATCCTCTAAAGTGTTCACATAAACATTCTTAGGAAATATTGGACATTTAATCTAAGCCATATTTTTCTAATTCTCCTTCTGAATAAAAATGCCCTCAAATAGGGTTTATTTTTCTAGTCCTTCTTAAAGTTGTTTTTGATTCCAATGATGATCAAAGACATTTCTTCTCTTTTTATCTCTTCTGTCATACTGCTTATAATTTTTATTCCTATTATAGTCGTCGCTGAATTGCTTATTTTTGTTTTAAGGTTGATTATATTATTTTTAATTCTATTATTCTTTTCTCTGATAATCCTTTTAATAATTTTATTTTCCTTGTCTATTATTTTCAATGTAAGACTCCACCATTTAAATATCATCTTAACGATAATGCTAAAACTTTTTATTATTCTTCTTTGACTTTAGTTAATCTTCATTATTGAATTAAGACCTAAGCTTTTTTTCAATGAATTAATCTTTTCTAAATTTCTTATAATGGTCTGGATTACTGTGAGTCTATTTTTGCTATTTGGGAATATTCTTCTCCTACTTGCTGGGTCTCTCGTATTTTTAAGGTTTTATTCCTTTCTATTCTAAATACTCATTCCTGAATCCCTATTTTACCAATTCTTTATTCTTGTTCTTTATAACATGCTCAAACTATTTCATTTTCTAATTGACGTATTCTTCATCATCTAAATCTTGTTGCTATTATTTTTTACTCATTTTATTTTATTAAAGATAATTTATTAAATTTGAAGAATTTATCAGTCTGGGTATTATAAATTAACTCATTTTTTTATAAGGTTATTATATTATAATCTCTTGTATTATTTAAAAAAATTTACTACTATTCTTTTTTGTTTTTGTAATTAGATAATTTGAGATAAGATTGGAAAAAATTATCACAAAAATAAAATTATTATCTTTAAAATAAAACAATCACAATAATTATTTGATCATATTTTTCTTAGAATAAATTAATAGGGTACATATTAAAGTTTTTCTGAGTTTTTGATTGAAAAAACTGTAAAATAAACATGAGAAAAACAAGTTTTAGAATTGATTATTTATAAAATATAAATTTATTCAATGGGTTGCTCTACCTCTGTAGAAATTTAACCCTCAACTAGTTTAGACTCGAGACGAGATTATGATGAATTAATTGGAAAGAAAATACCTAAAGTAAATTATTAGATGATTTAGTTTCTTATATAAGCTCATCCACAATCTGATACTGAGGATAATGATGAATCGGCCTTGGGTCAAGATAATTAGCATTATGAAAGACAATAGAAGAAAGCTTAAAAAAAGTTTAAAGGGGGCGATGACTCTAATTTGAGTATACTTGAAAATGTTGTAAAGGTGGATAGGACAATTCAAAGTATGTGTCCTAATTTGTATTTTTAGAAAATGATATTGATGTAATTGAGAAGAGCTTTAAGAAGCATTTTGTTTTCTTTAATCTTACATAAACAGCGATAGAATAGATTATGTGTAAAATGTTTTATTGTACCTAAAAAAGAGGAGAATATGTATTCAAATAAGGAGATCAAGTATTAATCATTAATGATAAGGCATCCTGCTTCTTTGTTATACTAAAAGGATAAGTAGAAGTTTTAACAAATGATAAATAAGTTAATGTGCTTCGAGATGGTGGCTATTTTGGTGAGATTGCCTTATTATATAATGCTACAAGAAGTGCAAGTGTTAGAACTCTCACAGATTGCAATTTTTGGGCTTTAGATAGAGGATCGTTCAAAAAATCGGTTGAAGATATGATGAGCAAAGAATATGATGATAATCGACGTTTTATTGAGACAGTTACATTTTTTTCATTCATGACTGCTGAACAAAGAGACAGTATTGCTTCTGCTTTGATAACTACTAAATTTTAACCTGGCTAGCACATCGTAAATGAAGGAGATTAAGCTGACTCCTATTATGTTATTAAGGAAGGTGAAGTTTCAGTTTGGAAGGGAAAAAATAAGATTAACACAATGGGTCCTAAAGACAGTTTTGGAGAATAGGCTTTATATGAAAAAAGTTAAAGAGGTGCAACTGTGAAAGCTGAGACTGAAGTAAAATGTTTAGCCTTAGGCAGGGACACTATATCAAGAATCTTAGGTGATAAAGTTTAACTAGTTATTTTTGGTAATATCATGAGTTGGAGGTAATACTTTTATAATTATATAGTTTTGAGAAAAGTTCAACTTTATCGCTACTTACAAAATTATAATAAGAGAAGATAAGAATGAAAGCTAAAATTGCAAATTACAAAAAGGGTTAGGTGATTTTTGCAGCACAATAAAAGGTCTCTTATCTTGTGATTGTTCTAGAAGGAATCTTAGAAAAAGATGGTTAAAATTAGATATACAAGGGACAAAGCTATGGAGATAAACATTTGATCTCATCTTAAAGCTAAGAGTTAATAAGCGATGACTATTTTATGGCCACCGATGGCGTTCTAGCCACAATTTAATTTAGTCATTTGTTTAAAGTTCTTGGAGGCTCTTTTGAGGCCGCAATCTAAAAGAATAAAGAATCTCATGAAACGAAAATAAAGAATATAGGTGATAGAGAAGATTACTCATATATCAAAGTTGAAGATCTCATATTTATTAAAGAGTTGGGATCTGGCTAATTTGGATGGGTTTACTAAGTCAAGCATAAGGAAATGCCGAACTACTTTGCACTGAAGAGTGTCTCTAAATCACAAATTGTAGAATAAAGTCTGGAAAAGCTAGTATTACAAGAGAAACATGTATTAGAATTGTGCAATTTTCCATTTATAATGGGATTTTATCGAACGTTCAAAGATGATATTTCAGTTTATTTTTTGGTTGAATTTATCAGGGGAATGGAATTATTTGATGTTATCAGAGATATTGGGCTCTTAAATAAATCTTAAAGTTAATTTTACTTGGGAACCTTAATTCTTTGTTTAGAGTATATGCATCAAAAAGGAATTGTGTATAGAGACATAAAACCTGAAAATATTATGGTAGATGATAAGGGAATAATGAAGATGATCGATTTAGGAACTTGCACTTTAATTAACAAATCAAAAGGATTAAGAACATACACAATAATAGGAACTCCGCATTATATGGCACCAGAAATCATCCTAGGTAAAGGGTACTCATATAATGTCGATCTATGGAGCGTTGGCGTTTGTGCATATGAATTTATGTGTGGTGGGCTTCCTTATGCTGATTAGCTAGATGTAATATTAAATAATATCTTCATAGGATCCTTATGAAATTTATGAAGAGATAATGAATACTTAATTGAGCTACCCAAATTATTTTAAAGATAGAATTGCAAAAAAGTTAATTGGTTAATTGCTTTCTAAATAACCAGAATCTAGATTAGGATCTTCTTATGCATCCTTAAAAGCTCATTAATGGTTTGATGATTTTGATTGGGATAGACTATTTTCAAAATAACTTCCTCCTCCTGTAATACTTTTATTCTATTTTAGTATATTCCTCCTGAGGATAGATTAATGCCTTAATGGGAGATGAATTAGAAGTTTTAATAGGCCAAACCTGTTGTCTATGAGATCAAATCCAAATAATAATAATAACGGATTAAATATAGAAAAGATCTAGCAAAAGACCCTAACTGGGATTCAGTATTTTGATTATGATAAACGAACAATTTTCTTTCTTCATTTTTATTGCATTTTTTCAAAATAATTAATATAATATAGTTTAATAAAAAAATGTTATAAAAGGTGTCTGCCCCAGCATTAAATGGTTCTGCCTTTAAATAAAAGCAACCATTACTATCTTAGTAAGCTATAGATTTGCAGAACACTTTAGAGAAACTCAAGAAAATGCAGACACCTGAACCAACCACATAAGAATAAACAATAAATATTTATGCTCCTTAACTATTTGACGATTATGGTTAGGAGAACATCATCAAGCCTCAGCCAGTTCCAATCAAATAATAAGTATAATCTGTGCCTCAAAAAAAGAAAACGTATAATAAAATGACTAACGAAGAGGCAGATGTGGCATACAGATAAAGATAACAAATGATAAAATAGCAGATTCAAAGAACTAAAAAGGTTAAACCTTCGCTAAATAGAACAATATAATCATAATAAATAGATTTATCTACTTGCAGCAATTTTAGAAGAAAATCAATTGAATAACCAATCCGCACTATTCCAACTCCTTAACCAAGGCCATAAAGTAAACCCTAATAATCTCAAACTTCAGAACTGAGTGGTAAAAAGGAGTAATTAATGCGAGATATTGAACGCATAGATTAGGAGATCAGGGATATAAAACGAAATAAAGGTTAAGAGTTATACTAACAAGGAAGGGATCTATAAAATATAAGGTAATCTTTATTATCTTATGTAGATAATCTAAAAAGGAAGAAAATGATAAATTAAAAAAGTAAAAAGAAATGAAAGAATGTACATTCAAACCATAGATCAATACAACAAGCAGAAAACTTAATAGTAGCAGGATGACACCCTAATTGTCTCCAAAAATGGACCAGAGATCTTCCAGCTCTGATAATTTTTACCTTAAGAAAATTAATGATAAATATGATGCTATTATGAAACAAGCACAAAAATTGTTTGCTCGCAACTGATTTTATATTTAATTTTTTTATAACATTATGGATCTGCTTGATGATTTGCTTAAAGATACTGATCCAAATGTAGCAATAGCGCCAAGAAGAAATCAAAGATAGCTTAGTAGATAAGAAAAGCCAAAAGATGACACAGAAGATCTATTTTTAATGCTGGAGCCAAAAAGATAAGAAAAATCAATAGATCCCTCCCCTGAATAGGTGTTGAGAAAAAGAGATAGCACGCCTGTGATAGACAAATAAAAGATGGCAGAAGTATTTTAGATTAATCCAAAACCTCCCCTTCATTAAGATTAATTTCTTGCTCCACCATAAAATTAACCACCTGAAGAATAGGAATTAAGATTTGAAAGTAGAAGAAGTACTTAAAGAATGCCTATTAGAAAACCATAAACTAAAAGTGATATGAACTCTAGTATGGAGCCTCCTTAAGAAAATAAGGACTTTGAAAAAATATTAAATCAATCAGATTATTCTAACAAAAACTTAAAAGAGCAGCCTAAAATAATAAAGGAGGTCAACAATGAATAAATGCAGTAAATGTAGAAAAATTTTGAGATGTAAATTGAGTAGGAGAGAAAGACAAGGCAAGAGCTTATTTAATAAATATAAGATTTATATAATTAAGAAAGAGCAAGAACACTTGAATCTCATAAAAATGAGATTGAAAGGATTCGTTAGGATTATGAGAGGGAAAAATAAAAAGCAATTGATTAAATCACATAAGAGCCTAATCATCTTAAAAATTAATTGGAGTAATAATTTAAAATTAAAGAATTAGCGGATTAGCTAATGGATAAGAGCTCAAGTTTGAATTTTTATAAAAAAGAACTGGATTAAATAAATTAATAACAATTTAATGAGCAAATGAGAGTTTTGAAATAGAGGGAGTAGTCTATTATTGAAAGAGAGCATAGATAGTAATTGGATGCATAAAGTATAGAAAATGAGAAGTAAAGATTAGCATAATAATTTGAAGATATTAAGAGAAGAGAATAAAATTTATAAACATCTTTATAGTTAGAGAGAGATTAAATAAAAGATCAAAAAAAGTTAGTTCAAGAAATGAAAGATTAGATAAAGAATACAGAGCAAGAAACAAGATAACGATTAGATTATGAGAGAGAATTATTATAGAGGTAGAGAGAAGAATTTGAGATTCAAAAATAAGACTTTTCCTCTCAAAGCCTTCTCAAACAAAAGTAATTAGAAATGGAAAGATATTAACTTGATTAGGAGAGATAATAGTTTAGAGAGTTTACCTAAAAGAATAATGAATTAATAAAGTAAAAGTATGATGAGGCAGAAAAATTGTAAAATAAAGTTGCATAATAAGAAATAACTCTTAATCTACGATTTAGGGAGGTGGAATTGAAAGAACATTAAGTGCAATAGATGTAAGTTTATATATAAAATTTAGGCATCTTGAAATGACAAGAAAATTATCAATGTTAGACAGTGAAAGGCAGTAATTGCTATTTAAGTTGAAAGAATTAGGTGAAAAAGAGAGTAAGTTCACGAAAGAGATTACAGATGTAAATTAATTTAGAGCCAATTTTATTACAGAGAAGGATTAATTGTAACGATAAAAATAAGAAATAACTCAATAATAACTTGCACTTTAGTAGGATAAACTGTAGATAGAATAAGAAAAACAGTAGTTGACAATCATGCATAAAACACTATCAAGCTTGAGATAGGAGATAGCGATTCCTTAAACAACATAAAATTAATTTGGTAGAACGTCATTTTCTAATTAAAGACCTCCACCAAAGATGAAGACAGAAAAACCTCCATAATCTATCAAAAATACATCATCTTAGAATTTTGATGTTAGTGGTTACGTCAATTTTTTAAAAAATGTTGATTATTTAAAGTGAATTATCACTCAGTGATATTATAAAAATTTCATCCTGTCCAATCCTCAGCTTCCACTTATTTTACTTCGGCTATATAATGACAGAGCATTCTTTCAATACCACTCTTTAAGGTAACTCCAGATGATGGACAACCAGCACATGATCCCTTCATATATAGATGAACAGTCCCACTCTTCTCATCAAAGTCTCTATAAACAATGTCTCCTCCATCTTCCTATACAGTTGGTCTGATTCTAGTGTCAATTATTTCTTTAATCATTTAAACCACTTCAGAATCGTTTTCATTTATTTCAGTATCTTAAGATTATTCAACATTTGCTGAGAATATTGGTTTTTCTGTTCCATCTTGATTTGGTGTGAATTATTCCATAATGCATTCAAATATTTATGGTTTCAACTCCTCCCATCTAGTGTTTTCTGTTTTACTGATTGATATATGGTCTTTTCCGAAAAAAACTCTATTTACACCATCGATTTGGAATAACTTAGCAGCCAGGGGTGAAATTTTTGCATCTCTCGGTCTTGAAAAATCGTGTGTTCCATTTGCTAAAACTTCCTTACCTCCTGGAACAAACTTAAGAAAATTTGGATTTGGAGTCGGTTTAGCTTAAATGAATAGTCTAGCTAAGGACCTGAATTAAAGCATTTTATATTTTTTATTAAATATTTTTATTCCCAATCTATGATTCTTAAGGGCAATCATGCTAGAGAAGGACTGTTGGTTGGCATCAGGGAGGTTAAACGAGCAGCTATGACTTCTTTGGGTCCTAATGGCAGAAATACAATTATTGAGAGCGAAACAAAGTAAATTCCTAGAATTACTAAAGATGGTGTTACGATAGTTAAAAGCATTTAGTATCATGATAGAATGAAAGAATTGGGAGCATCACTAATTCGATAGAGTGCAGATCAAACAAATAAATTTGCAGGAGATGGAACTACAACTTCAACATTAATAGCCGCTAGTATATTTGAGTTAGGTTAGAGATATGTTACAGATGGTCACAATAATATACAAATTGCTTAGGAAATTAAATAAGCCAAAAACAGAGTTCAAGAATTTTTAAAAGAGATAAGAACAATTGATGAATCATTATTATATCAAGTTGCTCTATTGTCTAGCAATTATGATGAGTAAATCTCGAAATGTGTTTATGAAGGCATAAAAGCTGGAAATGTAACTGTGGAACCTGGAGGTGTGAAAACAACAATAAAAATATAACAAGCAACATAAATAACAAGAGGCTTATTGCATCAATTATTTGCGGATAAAGGCAAATCAAACTAAACATTAAATCATCCTCTTGTTTATACTAGTTTAAAACCTTTAGAAGAAATAAGCTAAATTATTCCTATTCTTAATACGGCAAAGGAGGCAAATTAATCTATATTGATCATTGCTAAGGATATAAGTTAAGATGTTTTATCAAATCTAATATTTAATCATACCAAGGACATTATAAAGATAGGTGCATTGACTGTGCCTGGATTTGGAACGTTTTCTGATGATTTGATAGGAGATATTGCAGCTCTTTGTGGAAGCGAAAAAGGATTGGGCTAAATTGTGAAGGCAGAAATTAATTAATTTGAAACATTTCTTCATGGAACAAATGGCGATTGTGAGCATCGTTTACAATTGATTTAGGGTGATTCAAAAGTGGCTCAAGAGAGAAGAAAAAGGTTTGACTAAAAAAGTGCAATTATTTATGTAGGAGGTAATTCAGAAGCAGAATTGCATGAAAACAGAGATAAAATAATTGATGCATTAAATGCAACTAAAAGTACATTGAAAAATGGCGTATTACCTGGGGGTGGAGCAGCATACTTTCATGCAGCTAAATTGTTGGAGGGATTTAATGATAATGGCTCAAAAATACTTAAAGCAGTCCTGAGATAACCCCTAAAGTATTTGTGTTAGAACTCTGGTATAAACTACGGTCAAATTGCTGAATACCTAACATAAGAGAATGATTTCAATATTGGTTTTGATTAAAGGGCACGTATTTATATTTAATTATTTAGAGAATGTTTTGCCAATATGATAGATTAAGGAGTAATTGATAGTTTTCAAGTTGTACAATAAGCATTAGAAGATGGAGTTAGTTTAGGTTCTATGTTACTTTCAACAGATGTTGCAATATTTAAGGATTCTTATACTCCTACACCTCTGAAATATTATAGAAAGGAATTTTTTTGAGTATTATCTACAAAATATTTTAATTCATTTTTTAAATAATTTTTCTTGAGCTCTTATTTTTAGTTGAGTTTGTAAATCTTTAAGTTGAGCCATAAGCTATTTATGTTTATCGATCTCATAATCCCTCTCTTTGTATAGTTGAGAACAATCTTCAATTTGTGGAAACTAATCAGGAAGATTTTCTATTTCTTAATTGAGATCATCCTAAAAATTTAGCATGACTTTTTGTCTCTCTTTTAGATCGTTCTCAGTAACTTGGTTTTATTGTAGTTTTTCTAGAGTGTCTGAAAAAACCATCATTACTTTTTCTAGTTTAGTCTATAGCATTATATCAAAAATATTTTTATATTTTTATCTAAATTTAATGAATAAATACACTCTTGAATTTCTTAACTCTGAAATAGAATATGAGTATCAAGCGTAGAAAAATATAATAACAAGACTACCAGTATTGAAGGCCACTACTGTAGGATTTATAATTGAAGTGATTATGAAAATGGTTTAGATAAACAGCCTAGAAAACAGACTCGATATATTAGGACTGGCTACTATTATTTATTTATTTCTCTAATTAATTTATGCCCATTACAATAGTGAAAAAACTAGAGTTTTTCTATTGATCACTAACGTAATAGCCATGCTTCAATAAATACATTTGAACTAGGACGCATAATAAATATATATTTTGGGATAAAATATGATGATAATTCACTGTCTAATATTTTATGAGGTTGATTTCAGGGAGGGAATAGTGTAAGTTCTATTTTCCCTTGTTGTTAGAT
Source organism: Paramecium bursaria (assembly GCA_016759055.1). Taxonomy (NCBI): domain Eukaryota; phylum Ciliophora; class Oligohymenophorea; order Peniculida; family Parameciidae; genus Paramecium; species Paramecium bursaria. Next base: position 54,697 of record VMTU01000254.1, read on the forward strand.
TAACAATAGGCTCTTTATTCTCGTCTATGGAGGCCTACACTTACATTTTATCCGTGGGTGCAACTTCTTACTTAATTATTCATATTTATAAAAGAAATCATTAACTTAGAATGCTTTATTTACAAAATATCAGAGATTCGAATTGGGGTATTTAATATTTTTATAAAAGAAAGACTTTTACCCGAATTAATTGAATTACCATTCGTTTATGTATCTTATTAACATCATACTATGAGTTTTAGAACTCGGGTCACTAATATGTCTAAATAAACAGTTGATGAACTAATACATAATACATATGTTCAGGGTCAAGTACTTTAAAATTATTTATACTACCGAAAGGAATCTGATGATAAAAATAACCTAGTGATTGAAAGTAGAGGTAAAAAGAAAATAGGAGTCATTGAATTAAACTATATGGAAGGTAAAAACTACTTAATAAGAGTGCAACGAAAGAAGAAAAAGAGGGTTCATTGTGAAAATTGTTATGATCTAGCTAATGATTTTACTAGAACTATCAAAGAGACTTAAAAGGTATTGCAACATGGAATGAAAAATAAATTATTTGGATTATTAGCAAAATTGAATTGCACTCTTTAACTAGTATTAACGCATCAAAAGTTGGTACCGCTAATGAATAAAAAAATAAATATTAATTAATTGGTAAATAAATTGTTCGAAATATGGAAACTTCATCCAGAATTGGAATAAAGTTTTGACTAAATATTTGTTAAAGTGGATTTAATCAGGTTTACTTCATTTCTGTTCGAAATGGGAATGCATTTTTAAAAAATCAAGAAAATCAAAATAACATATGATTATTCGGAGGAATTTATGATTAAAATCTCTGGTACATAATTTGGACCGATGTAAATTTTGATAAACAAATACTAATCTATAATTACAAGAACTATAAGGTATGGGAATGAATAAATATTTTTTATTAAATGTTCATCATGATTTATTTAATCAATTCGTTTGTTTTATAAATCTTGTATAAAATGGCATAGCATTCTAGAATGTGTAATATCTTAATCCATGTTTGAATGTGCCACAAATAGTGGTCTCTACACCTATTTTTGATATTATGACTTCTGCAACCTCTTATGGTGTCGATACGTATAATTTAGCTTCTAAACTTTCAAAAAATTTAGGTTTGAATCCTGCTCGAATCATGGCTGTGTCTATTGGGCCTGGCATAACATTTAAGAGATCTGTGTTTTTCGTTTCTAAGGCAACACATTTTGTAAAATTTGATAAGTATGATTTTGATGCACTATAAATTGATAATCCTGCTCTAGAGAAATCTGCTCCTAATGAGCTAATATTAATGATTGCTGATCTTTTATCTCTTGATTCTAGTTTTGATATCAATTTGCTCACCAATATAGCTGGAGCAATCATATTGAGATTTGCATTATTTGTAATTTATTTTACTGTCATCGTTTGAATTGGTCCAACATCCAAGACCCCTGCATTATTAACCAAAATTCCAATATCTAAATCTTCAAGCTGTTCTGCTAATCCGTCAACTGCCTAAATGTCAGTCAAATTGCAAGGGAGAGCCAATATCTCAACATTATAACCTAGAAGTTCCTATTTTGCAGCATCCAATTTTTGCATATCTCTAGATATCAAAATTAATGGGAATCCTCTTTTTGCAAATGAGTGTGCCAACGCCTTCCCTAACCCATCGCTTCCTCCAGTTATTACAACATATGGTCTTCCATACTTATTGAGATTTGATTTTCTTAATTTCTTGAGCAACATCAATCCTTTTAAAGTATTTTTGGCTAATTGCAATGTACCGTATGCTGCAGCTATATTCTTCAGAATTGGATAGGCTTTTTCCCAGTATGGATACAATGACTTTATTTTTTAAAGGGCTTTCATTTATCAAAATAAATATTTTAATAATTAATTTTCTTTATTTCAATGATTCAATAAGGGTTGTTTAACAAATACTTTGTTGAAACTCATTATCAAGCTCTTTGAAATTAGCAAGAAAATAACTCCAGTTATTAATTGTACTCCATAAAGTTAGACCTTGGAGACAGCTTCATGGCGAGGATTATACTCCTATAACTTTTGTCTCACAGTTTAATTCTCAGTTACATAGACACTAGCCTAATAGGCAAAATAACCCACCAAAATCGCCTAATCATATTTTTTTATTAATACAGTTATAAATAAGATGTACATTCTATTCAATGGTGATGAGAATGATTGTTTTTTCAAATCAATTTTCCCTGTTAGTAAATCGATGCTGTTTTAGTTATCTGCATCATAGAAATTTCCTAGAAAATATCTCTTAATCGACCTATAACCATCAACAAAGTTTCCTTTTATAGTTCTCTTGCCATATTTTGTAGAATCAGTTTTCAATGCACCTGTCCCTGTATAAAATTAAGATATTGTATCAGCATTTAATGTCCAAATATCTCTGAATGATTATTCCAATTCAGGGGGAAACGGAAGCATTGCTCCATCTCCTTATTTCACTACACCTATCTTTTGGATTATGTTCCATAAGACATATCTAGCAATTACACTTTAGACGACATTTGTTCTATCTAAACAATCAACACAGTTAGTTCTTATTATTTCTTTCTATTAGGACTAAATATTAACTATTGATATTTTAGGTTTAGATTCCTACAACTCAAAACTGAAAATCTCATTATCTAAAGATTATTTAAATTGAGCAATCAGCTTGATAAGATTTTCATATTTCATATTTCTACATTCATGATGAAAATCAAACCATATATATTTGATATCTTAATTTTTCATCAATTATTATAATTTGTTAAAATAAGTTCCTAACATTAATTATGATCCTTTCTTATCAATAAGATTGACTAGAATTTATTTTTATATTCCTAAAGTAAATTAATCTCTAAAGTGTTTCTCTATTATTTCAAGATTTTATTAATCATTTGATAAAATTTTGCATCTAGGAGACCATTTAAGATCAGGTTTTTAAGACCACTTAAAAGGCATAGATCCTCTTGTTTAGAGATACGAATAATATATGTTATTGAAACTGAATATTTGTTCTGTCTCTGCAAAATTACTGCAATTGCCATCCAAATCAGCTCCTCTACTTATGAATCTCCTTCCCATTCTTCTGGTATCTCTTCTAGATAGTAATACTAATTAACATTATTTGCCATTAAGAGTGAAGTATTTAATAGCGATAAGTCCTGATATAAAAATAGGTATCCACTATTCAGGATTGAATAATCTGAATTCCTTAATTAATTCGTAGTTCATGCAATATTGAGGACATAATTACCTAATTCCTTTATTTTCAAAGAATCTTTACAAAGAATTCGTCAAATCGTATGTTTCTGAAAAGTATAAAGTGTTTAAGAGAGGTTATATTTTGTTAATATATGACTAATCTTGAATTTTAGCACCTAGTGGAATGAATTATGTTTATTTGACTTTAAAAATCTATCTATCAAGGATTGAGCCAACCAGGTCAGCCTAAGTAATGACAATTAAGTATTTCTACTTCTACAATTAAATCAATCCGTAAATTGCAATAATATTAATTGGCTTTGCCGTATAAACAATAAGTTGATCTTATAGCAGAATCTATCCATTATGTTAACTTTAATATAAAAGATATTTACATAACAAGTTCATGTGCATTCTCTTAATATCTTATAGCAATCCTGTCTTATTATTAGTATAATTATCTCTAAAATTGTATAATACTCTGTGAATCAGCCATGAAATTTATTTAATTTAACGTCAATATTTTCAATAAAAAAAATACAAAATACTCTTAACAAAAAAATATATAAATGTAAGACCAAGAACCCACAGTGCCTTGTGATTAGTGTAAAGACGTACCAGATAATTATTTGTCCCTGAATTGTGGTCATAGTTTCTGTCTGATGTGTATGGCATAAAATTTCATTAAGGTAAAAAAATGAATTAACAAAAGGGAGGCAGAATTTACAAATTAGAAGGATCAGAGGATATTAATTATATTTGCTCGATTTGTGATTAAGAAACATAGTTAGATGAGGCTTCTTAGTAAGCAATTGAGGGCATATTGAAAGATTTACTATTACCATAAATAAATAAAATAAAGGAAGATTAAGCACCTACACCTTCAAATTGTGAAATACATGGCAAAGAGGAGACAAATTTATTTTGCTTTTCCTGTGAATCGAGATGCTTTTGCGTAAAATGTTTATTAAAACATGAAAACACTCATGATATAGTAAATGTGGGAAATAGTTTAAAGAAATTGAGATCTAAAATGAATGAAGCTACTCATACGATTGGAGCATCATTGGAATTATTATAATTGCAATTAAAAAGGCTGAGAGATTAAGAATCGACTTAAGTTGAAGAGTTAGATTATATGTTAAAGAGAATTGGTTAATAATTTTAATAAATTTATTAATGTTTACGTAATAAGGAATAAGAAATGTTAGGATAATTGGGTACATTAAAAGATATTTAAATTCAACAAACTGATAAATTGGTTGGTGACATTTAAGTTAAGATAAATAGTTTATAAAATCTTCGAAATGATTTTGAAAACATAGGTTTAAGTGAATCCTTATAACCTAGTGTATCACTGTTAAATTATTACAGTGAGTGTAAACAAATAATGTAAAAGGTTTTGGGATAACTCTCGTTTAGCGACATATTTTATTAACAACCCTAACTTAAATACTTTCCTGATAGTGGTATTCATTTTTTAATATAATATAGATTAGTTTTTCAAAATAGATGATTTTGAATAAAGAATTACTTAGTTAAAATTGTCAATAGAACGTCTGATGTAGCCTTAGAGATCATTTTCATAACATGAAAAATAGAGTGTAGTAAATTAAAATCAACCTACGACATAAAGAGCATAAACCCAAATGGATGAAAGTACAGATAGTTTTAAATGTGTATCAGTCTATTCGAAAATGAACACGCCACTGAATCATTAATCCAGACTACAAGCCAAAGTTGAGGAGATAAAGAACCTCTATTCAGAGAGGATTAAGACATAATAGAAAATCCAATAGTAAGACACCAATCAATAGAGGTCTTTGTCTGATTTCAAGAAGCAATCCGCTTTAAGCGCATTAAGATTGTAATAAGGATTATTTGATAGTAGAATAACCAAGAAGAAGTGATTTTAAATTGTCTTAGAATTTTGATATTATATTAATTGCTTTATACTTTAATATAAAAAAATCATGAAAAGAGTACCAATATCTGTCCCTCCACTATATATGGTATCGAATTTGACATCCTCACAAAATTTTGTGGCTTATATAAGTATGGGCGGCGATAGTATCAAAGTCAATTTAATGAATAAGAAAACTAGGTAAATTAAATGATAATACAATCAAGAGCATTAAATAGTTTTATATTGCCAGATTAAGACATACCTACAAGTATACAATATTAACCGGATAATGTTTTAATTATAACCACATAAAGATGTTTTTACATTTATAGTGAAAATGGTCAATAGTTACTCAAAAGATTGAGGAACTAATTAATCTAAGAGGATTAAGGATATTTTATTGGCTCAATATTATTTAACGATGAATATGTGATAGCATAAAATGATAAACTGATCCATGTCGACAAAAATTTCAAAAAAGATGATTATTCAAGAGAATTCAAATTTTTAGTTAGCACTATTGGGTTGGTCGATGATTATATCATATTAGGAGGATAAAATGGATAGATACAAGTGGATCATAAAGATATTGATTTGAAGACTCTTCATATCACATAAATTAAATAATTCAAAAGAAAAAATTTATCCACTTATGCAATAATAGGTGACGCAGCTGGTAGAGTAAACATATTAGATTCCAAGAACTGGAGTATATTTTGCGTAATTAACTGTCATTTGAGACATATTTCTGGTTTAGAAATATTGAAAGAGGGTTTTGTGACTGTATCAGAAGATTCCTATATAAATATTTGGAAATTGGGGGGTCTCATAACTTTATAATCATAGCTTCAATCTGAGGATGCTATAATAGTAGGTGTTACATCTGATATATTTATTGCAGCTTATGACTAAAATGAATTAATATTTATATAGTATGAATGATAATATAATCTCACAAATAGTATTGATTATGATTATTTGACAATTAATTGTTAGAATTTATGTCGTCATCTTATTCCAAATAATCTAATAAATTATTTTTACTGCAATTAAAGAATGGATAATACCACAAGAACTTGTGCTGAGATAGAAAAGGCACCAATAGAAAAAACTATGTAAATATCATTGCTATCTATAGCGGTCCCCTTCACAAAGCTCCCTAATATTTGAGAGATAATCACATTTAGCATGGTTATAGAATCAATTTCAAGAAAAAGACAGATGCACTTAAAAGCTTATTTATGTGGCATAACGAATTAATAAATATTTGGACTCACTTAATTGGTGCCATCATAATTCTTGCATTAGTTTTTTACGTTTGTTTCGGTTAAACTTATATAATCAGACCCAAAGCAATAGAACAAATTCAAGAAAAGTTATCTAGCTATTACACTGAAGCACTTAAGTTAGATGAGATAATTAATACTTAAATTAAGAATGGTTATGATCATCTAAAAGACGATGTAGTGTTGATGCAATAAGACTTTAATAGAAGGCTCACACTAATATCATAATACATACCAGAAGTTCATATTCATGAAATTCAACAAAAAATATTACATTCATTTGACTGGCAAACTTTAGAATGGACTCACAATCTTGTGGAAACTATGGATGATTATCGATAAAAAGCACTACAAATTATAGAACAAAAAGAATTCGATTGGATTGATCTTTATTTAGATCTCAGTTCATTAACTGGTTAAGAAATACAAAAAGGAGATAGATTAATATCCAGATGGCCCATAGTCATGTTTTTGTTATCAGCAATAGCCTGTTTATCATGTTCCACACTTTATCATTTATTCTATTGTCTGAGCTCAAATGTTAATAGGGTTTTAATAAGAATGGACTATGCTGGCATATGTTTCTTAGTTTCAGGATCAACATTTCCACCGTAATAAATATAATATTATTTATAGGCTTTTTTATGGATTCTATTGTTATCCTATGTATGCTATAGCTTATGCCTCGCTCTAAGGAGTTTTTGCATCGATAATGTTCGGGTTGAGTTTGTGTGATTTCTTCCACACTGTTGAATGGAGATCACTAAAGAACAAGTTATATGCAGGATTAGGATTTACTAGTGGAATCCCCATAATCCACTTAGTTTGTGGAGACTAAATATTACAAGGGTACTCATTTGAAAATTAGAGTCCTTACTATATCGCCATGGCTATCTCATATTTGTAAATATGATTATAATCATTTTAGGAGTGGACTTTACATATTTAATGTCAGATTTCCAGAAAAATTGAAGCCTGGTTAATTTGATAATTGTGGCTAAAGCCATCAAATATGGCATGTCAGTGTTGTAGTGGCTATTCTATTTACATATTTCGGAGCATTGAATGCCTATTATACAAGATTGGATTAACCATGCATGATTTGATTTGTTTATTTTATTATATTCATTATTCTACCACTGGTTTTTAAATAAACTGCTTATTAAATGTCGACAATACTCTAAAGGATATGAATGCCCCAAGTAGTAATACAAAAACCTATACAACTAAATATGATATTCCTGATGTTTCCTGTGAAATTATATATTATGGAGCATGATTAGCAAATAAAAATGTTAATAGGATAAACTAAAATAATAAATTAAAATTAATACTAAGAATAAAAACTTATGCAACCCATTGAATTTGGGCTTCTTTATCTATTACTTCGTCAGATCTAGTTTTCCTAAAATCAAATCGACAGCGTTCTTAAAATATTGAAAATAAATACTTAATTTTGTCCATCATAGAAGTTATTGATCACATATCTCATTAATGAGTTCTATCCGTCTTAGAGGCTACCTTAGAATGTTCTTTTTCCAGTTCTTGTAAAATCTGTCTTTAGTGCACCAGTACCTGAATATAAGAAACTCATCACATCAGCATTTCTTGTCCATAAATCTCTAAAAATATTCTCTAAGTCGGATGGCAATGGTTAAAATGCTTCACCTGAGAGCGACGGGATAATTTTATTTTCAAACAATATGTTTAATAAAATATTTCTTGCAACCACACCTTAAACAACATTTGTCCTATCTAAGCAGTCCATACAATTAGTTCTACATACTCCGCTTTAGGTTTGAATGACCTTCTAAATTACATTCACATTATTCTTTGGAATTTCTGCTACAAAGTAACCACCTTTCTTTAATTCTTCTGTAATTTAAGTTAATAGTCTTGATAAGTTCTCATATTTCATATTTCTGCATTCGTGATGGAAATCAAACCAAATGTACTTAATTTTAGGATTTTAAATATAAGATATAAGTTAAGTATAATAATCTCCTAACTTCTTTTATGTTCCCTTCTTATCAATTAAATTAATTAATATTTGCTGTGGGTATATCTTCATTTATTATTGGAAATGCTTCTTGCACAAGTCACCATTATATGACTTATCACCCAAAATGTCCTTATTTATGATAATATTAAAATACTGCTTTAGGGCTCCATTTTAAGGATGGAGTTTATTTCCATCTGAATGGCATTGATCCTCTTGTTTATACAAAAGAGTTAACAAGGAATACCTCCTTTCTATCCAAAACAATAATTTATTCCGTCTCTGCAAAATTTGTACAATTACCATCATCATCACAACCTCTTTAAACAAATCTTTTTCCAGATCTTAAATTTTCCCTTCTGCTAATTAAAATGAAATTGCAATCTGCAAATGAGCTCAACCTGCAATACTTTATCATTACAGTTCCACTTATAAATACTGACTGCCAATATTGTAAGGCTGATTATGACCCAATATCCTCCAAGAAACTAACCAATGGATAATTGTAGGTAAATCTTTTATTTGGTATTTTGTTGTATATTAAACTCTCTGATGTGAACAACTAATTAGTAAATGAAGATGCATTCGCTAACATCTAACTAATAGAATTAGATAAATCATATTCGTGGGAAAAATATAAAGTTTTAGTATTAATAATCGATTTAAGCATAGCCACGTATTCTTAATCTTCATTTGCAATACTATTATTATAATGAAAAATACTTGTTCATTACGCCTCCTGGGTACAGAGGCAGATATGATATCTCTTCAACTTGTAGAATTTTTCTCTATAGGATTTACCCAATTAAATTCGCCTTAGTTACAAACATTAGATATGCAGATTTTTTAAGGTGAATATATCCATAAAGTGCATAAAATGGTGTACCATTGCCTTTATATTATCCTTATTCTATTATTACTCTTTAGATTGATCTCCCATTTGTTTGGCTATGAATAAATCTTGCTGTTACATCAATAATTGCTCATTAAATTCTGTACTATAAAGCCTTATCTTATCACCTTAGAACTCTACGAATCTTTTAAACGGAATCACTTATTTTGCGTCAACCATTTATATTTATTTTTGTAAAGAATATAATAAAAATAGAAAAGAGAAAAAAATTAAAAAATATGAAAACATCTAATCAGAGAAAGGAAAAACCAACACTACATAGGAAGTCTTTTATAAAGCCCTCAGTTTTTTAGTTCCCTTAATTGTTATAGAATACTAATAAATATGCTCTAAGTGCAAATCGAGTATTAATACCTTCATCATAAACTCCTGATCCCTCCTTCAAGCCAGTCAACTTTCTTATCAGAAAAGAGACCCAGAAATATAGTCTACCAATTAAGGTCCAAAGGAACTCTGCAAGATTAATAATTTAGAATCCTTAAAAAGTCATAAATTAAAAATCTAATCTCTCTCAGATCATTCAATCAAGCGAAGATTGCAGTGTATATTAATTAAGTGAACTTGAAAACTTCGATGACTTACTTTCATCTATTTAATTAAGAATAAAAGAATAGGATAAAAATATAACTTAGCTTGCAATCGATATATGTTCCTTAGATGCTATTGATATAAGGGATATGGCACATCAATAAAAGTTATTTAATTTACTTATGGAATAATGTTAATAATAAAAATTATACTTCCATAAGGAAATCGTCAGAGTAATCATAATTCTAATTGAAGAATGTTTAACAAGAGATGACTTAGAACCAGAAATGTTATCGAAATTCAATTTTTTTATATTTGATAAATCTCATTAACATATTTTAGCCTAATTAATAAATAGAGCTGGCTTTATGGTTTGCTATATAAAACCAGAAAAGTTGATATTGTTTTGCAAAACAATTCACACGATTCTGCACATAGTAGATAGTGATGATGTTTTCAAATAAGGGTTGAATTTATTACTTCGCAGCAGGATAGTTCGACAAACTCTGAGTGAAATGAAATTTCATGTTAATGAATAAGTCTCTGATTAATTACGTTAATTTCGAATATGTTGAATATAATATATTATTTAATTTATATTTATTTTGAAAAAAAATGTGATTTTGTAAATATATTATCTAAATTTATTTCTTTAGATAGTTTTACTTAAGAACTTTTTTAAATTAAAATAAAAAAAAGGATAAAAGATTTAATTATGGATAAAGATTTAAATACCGATTTTGAGGATACTTTATCGACTTAATATACGAAATTGATGCATCATAAACCTAAAACCAAATCTGATTTGATCGAAAGATCTCAATTCGATAAGTTCTAAACTGCAGTAGTGTCTAAATCATCTGATGCTATGAAGACATATTATTTTTAATCTACATCAGGGACCAATCAGAATAATATTTCACTGAACTAATTCAATGTTTTCAATAAAAGATCTTCACTTTAGCATAGTCAACACGGAAATAGTCTAAGTCCTAATAAAACTACCACCTGCGACTATACTTTCAACTTGATTGGAGATGTCAAGAAAGTCAGGTTTCAAGTTTGAAATACTGATATTAATCCATTTTTTTTTGTGTATATATATTTCAAAATCGTTATAAAGATTATTATCTAACAATTCCCTTGCCTCCCATATAAACATCCCTATCCAAGACTTTTTAACTTTAAGCATAATTCATAACTTTAATTGGTTGTTTTTTCTAACTAGCAAATTGAGGTGCCTTCAATGTACGCTCTGTATCTTCAGTCAAAAAGTCAGATTTAGTCTTCTAGAAGGAACTTTTCTTTGATGCCATTTAATATGTTTATAATTCCTATTTTGACTTTTCATTTTCTATGAGTAATCTCTAAATGTATTCAGATTAATCATCTAGCTTTTATTTCATCACCTAATAACAATTATCATCCTCCATTTCTGATGGCAATTTAGTACCACTACTTTTAAGTAGCTTAAGTCTAAATCTGTTATCTCTTTCTTTTCTTGCTAAATCATTGTATTTGTTAGTAATACTATTGAGTTGTTATCTTAAATCATAAATAGTGTTATCGTATTTGTTTTACAAGTCCATTTCCTTATCTTGATAGTTCTATTAAAAACTTCTTGTAATCTCTTCAATTTCTTACTGATGTTAATGAATTTATGATTTATATTTATTAGCCTCTTAATGGTTTTTATTATTTTCCTCATTAAGTTGCTATAATTGTTATTATAGTTTTTTATTTTAAGTCTCCTAATCCATCTTCAATTTGGTTAAGGTAGTTAAGTCCTCCATAACTTTTTGGTTTTTATGTTAAAGTGCTAATTTGGATTAAAATAATATTTACTTCTCAATTATTCCTTTTATTTCTCAAAGTTTTATAATATCTCCTCGTTTTAGAATGCCATATCCTACATTTATCTTTTTAAAGTATCAATTTCACTAAATATTTTAATTTGTTTACATCTCATAATTTGATGACAGTTTCATATACCTCTCTTACTATTAATTCAATTCATAGTCTTTCTAATTTACTAATTCATCTTATTTCAAAACTTGATTGGCATTCTATTCGAGAACATCAGTTATTTCTAAGTGTAAGCTCTTAATAAATACCTTAGATCTTTGAATGAGCTTTGAGGAGGTCTTTATTAATTTATGCGCTTAGCATTTCAAAATGCCTTGCTTTATCCTTCATTTTTTGTAAATCCTTTTCAAGTTTTTCAGATCTCTCTTACTCATATTTTATCTATTATTGATATTAAATAAGGCATTATTCAATAGATGATTAAGCATCTATAGAGGTTTGTATTTTCATGTCTTCTAACTCCTTCTAGGCTTACTGTTCTAGTGATTCATATCTTTAATTTTATATTTGAAGCTTAAAATAAACATAAAAGGTTACTTGTTGATTAACTATTTATAATTGGTTTTCCAAATTATCATTTTCTTTTGACATTATATCTAGTCTCATTTCCAGTTCTTTATTCTTATCATTTTTTAGTGTGATCTCTTCACTCAACTCATCTCTTTACTCTTCTAACTTTTTTACTTTCTTAATCAATTCATCGAGTTTGTGAGATAATTGTTTCTAACTTTGTTCCTTAATGTGTAACTATTTGGTTAATTTAGCTATTTCTGAGTCTTTCTAACCTATAATTTATTCATTATCAGCTTAAATTCTACATTTATTAATAATAACATACTTTTCCATTAAGCTTTCCATTTAATCCATCTAATGTCTCATCATATCGTGTGATTATTGAATATTTTAGATAAATTGATTTTTGATTTCTATTTCTCTTTAGTATTCGAGTTCTTATGACTTCTCTCTCTCCTTAAATAACAAAGTTTAGTTTTTGATTTCATTTTCTTTGTTATTAAGTTGAATTCGAGTGTTCTCAATTTCTTATATCATCTGAGATTCAATTTACAGCTTTCCATTTCTTAACTAGTCTTAATAAGTAAATTATATTTCTTCGATTTATTTTTTCTATTTATGTTAAATCTACTTAATTTCTTTTTCATGCATTTCTTTCAATCTCTATATTTCCTTATCATGATCATATTGCCTATCTTCCAATGCCTTCTATAATACCTTTTCTTTAGTTTGTTGATTTTCAATTATTTCTGTTAGTTACTTATTATCTCCAACCATTATGTCGAGTCTTTACTCTAAATTATCAATCCTTGCTTCCTGTTACTAAATAGTTTTAATTTAATTCTCAATGGTAAGTAAGGCATTTTCAAAGTCAGACTTAAGCTATGCCTTATCATAGAGCTGTAAATCCTTATCTCTAAACTACTATTCAACTTATTATATTTTTAACTGTTGGTCTTAAATTAATCTTTCTAATTCCGCTTTTTCAAATTAAAGCTACTGTATAGTCTAATCATAGTAGTTCATATCTTATTTGTGTTTTATATCTATTGTTACAACTTCCTTTCTTAAAATTTTATTTAACTCATCTTTCAACAAATTAACCTCTTCATCTTTTTGTGTCATTAATTATTTTCTTTATAGCATCATTTGATCAACTTTTTACTCAAGCGACTTATTTATTGAATGCAGTTTGTCATTTTCTAGTAAAACAATATTTATCTTGGATATTTTATCTATAAATACTTTATCTTCATAACTTTTTTGAATTGATTCTAATTGACTTTAAAGCTATTCATTATCGTTTGTAAGTTTTTCTGTCTCTTAAAATTGATCATTTAGAAATGATGTTAATCTTTCATTTTCGATGACTAACAAGGAGACTTTATTCTCTAATTCTAGGGTTTTGATTTTTAGTATCTTTTACGCTGCCTCTGAATACGACTTCTCTACATTGGATCCTAAGTAGGGATTATGTTATAGAATACCTTCATCTTACTCTGTAATCTATTTTTTGCCTGAATGAGACAATATCTTTTGTCCTGAGTCTTAACTATCGGGATTCCATCTTCTATAAAATATTAATTGTAGATACTTATTTTCGAATGTAGCCTAGCTGAATTGATTCTCTTTTGATCCTGATCCTCTATCTTGCTTTTGAGCACTAAAAGAGGGAATATTTTAATGGCTGATCACTTGGAATCCTTAGAGTTATGGTATAGGGACTTTCAATAAATATTTTGGTGTTGATTAAGGTTTCTCATCACTTTTCTTCTCTCTCTATGGTTAGGGCTCTGGTACTCTTAAAGTTGGTTGAACGAGGTAATTATACATTTTGAATTTTTATAAATGTCGTTTGGAAATAAATCAAATAAATCAAATAAAAAGGCAAAACCATGACAAAAACAGGTAAAATAAGAAAATAGGGTACACAGAAATGAGCTTCTTATCTTCATTCATCATGCTCCCCATAAATGACAAAGATGCTTTTTAACATAAAATAATATAATTACAGAAAGATGACCAAATGAATGCCAATCCAGTAATGCCTAATCTAATTAAGAACGTTAATTTTGATGAGAAGAAAGTCAATCCCAATGCAGCTAAATTAATTGGGAATACGCAATATCCTAACACGCAAACACTTTGGAAGAATGAAACATGACCCCCTAATAACTTTGCATTTACACTTATTCTATATAATATTGGTACGTTATAATAGCAGAACCTCCCCACATGATAACAAATATCACCCCAAATATGGTATCAGCTAAATTAGAATTTGTTTTTATATATACTTGCTGATGTTGAGTTTATTCCTAATATCCTAATATATTAATATAATTATTTACATGGCAAGAGATAGGCAAAGTAAAAGTGGACCCCATAAATCCCCTATTGGATAAATATGTTAATATTACAATTTCTTAATTTTCTTCCTTCACTTTCTTTAGGTCTAGGAATGATAACGTACCATAACTTATACCCTATCATTTTAAGATCTCTGAGCTTTATTTTTGAATAATAATATTACCAATGTTTCAGAGATGGGTTCATCTAAGGTATTCGTTTGAACTTCCTATTAATTAAAGTGAGCGTAATCGACAAATTTAGCCTCACCCTTGAACATGCCTGATCCGAAAGGAACATTTGGTGCTTGAGGCGCAGTTTAATGGGTTTATTAATCCATATATAATTAATATTCATTTAACAGTTTTGTTAGTTTTCATAGGAGTAATGCTCCTACTCGTTTTACTTGTTTTATAATTGAGAGGTGATTAGCTCCTATTGAATCGGTCATGAAGCATCTACTTATATTTGACTTCCATAGAACTTGGCGTTCTTGATTTCAATATAATAGGTGACTCCAAACTTTACTCTAAAAAATAATTTCAAATATTTAATTACCATCAATGACTGCAATATCCTTAAGATGAAATAGACCAATCCTATTTTGGTAACTACATTATGCTAGCTTTTTCTCTCTATCTATCTTTAAGACTGTTATTTTGTTTCCAGGTTTCAATACAAATACATCTCCAGATAGAGATTTACAAGTATTCAGTGCTGTTCCAATAACAGCATTAGGTGCAAGGTTTTACTAGCTTAAAATTTAGTTGTTTAATTTGAGTGATTCTTATTTCTTTATATTGATTGGGAATAGGGACTATTATTATTGTGTTGTTGATATATGTGAACCTCTAGTAAGATACATTTAAGAAAAGTTTCGCTAACCTCCTTCATCAAAATAATTGCTTACTCTTGGGATTTATACTTAAACAACTGTAGGATGTGGAGGGCTTTCTACTTTAGAATTCAATCTATCTAACAATTAAAGTATATTCTAATTAAGTTCTTAATAATTAGATTAGATATCTTCCTTTATTGAAGATACATCTGATTTGTCGATGGATGATTTAGATACCGACTTAGTGTTTTATGGTAAAGATTTTGTAGATTTGTGGGTAGATTTTTCTTATTATTATAGTTATTATTTTTCGGCTGGTTTACTTTCTTAACTTGCCTGAATAGCAACATCTTTAGATTTTCTAGACATTATATTTGATTATTCTAAATTAACCAACATTTATTAGCTTTTAGTTAATTAGCCTGAAATCCATTAATCTGACTATTACGATGTTTTGGATTTACATGAATTTTAGTCTATTAGTGGAAAGTCATGTAATTAAGAGTTTTACTTCTGCTATTGCATGAAATAATTATTGTATTTATCTATTTTAACTTCTTTGACTGCTGTTTGCTCAGTGTTTCTTCGAACTGATTTTTTAATTTAATCTTAGAAGCTTTCTTAACTAGACCTTGATTGAATTTCCTATTTAAGCTATGGTGGCTGATAAGAGGACGATTCAGGTTTATCAACATTAGATGTTTAATTGCTACTTTTCTGTTTCATTTAATTAGTCATCTTCTAAAAGGAGTCATCCCCAAATGATCCTCCTCCAACCTTTTAGTTTTAAACTCTTTATTATCTAAGCATAGATTGTTTGAGTATAACTGAATCTAACATCAATGAGTTTGCTTCTGAAGGTGTTTAAGAGGCTTCATAGTTATTTTCATTTTCATCCTCCTTAATCTACTCTAATTATTGAATTATTTATCCATCAGAATTAGAATCTTTAGAAAGGCGTTAAATATTAATTTAGAAATTGTCCAAATTTAATGTCTATCTTTTTTATTGCATTGAAGAATTGGAAGGTGATAAATCTTTTTCAGTTATAATTGCACTAGAGGTTTTTCTAAATTCAGAAACTAATGATTTCTCCACTTTAAATAAACTGTTCATTTTTCTCATTACAGTATTAGTCTGACCAAACACCTTATAATCATCTTATTTCTATAGAGCCATATCAAACAAATGGCTAAACATCAATAGTAATCTAAATAGGTTTTATAAAAATACCCTTTTTGTAAAAAACAATGGACTCTTTCTTTTATCATTTAGGAATCCATAACTTATGAATTATGAATAGTATTCTCTTCAATTGAACTCTAGAGCATATTAAATTTGATTTATTTGTTAGCAGCAGTAAATTTAGACACTCTAGAATTTCTAGATAACAGAGAACCTCTTCCTTTCGGAGTTTATTTATCTAAAGTCAAAGCACCTCCAAGTCTTTTCTATAGAGATAATAATAATATGTTACATCAACTCCAACATCATATTTAAAGTTCATATCATACGAATCAAGGGTATTTCCAATCGGAAATGTAATTTTGCCATAATTATTTGTAAAATCATCATAAACTGCTTTAGCTTTTGCAAACTCTAAATATATTATCCACTTTTCTAACTATTCTTCGTTTTTTGCATTAAACAAGAATTTTCTATCACTCATTTCCTTATTTTTCTTGTACCATATCGTGGAAGATAATTAAAATACATTATCTCTACCTGATTTGTCCTTATCAAACAATGCTATTACATTATATATGTTTCTCAGTGGTATAGTGCTTAAAGGTATGTCACCCTTTATAAAATGGGATTTAGAATAATAGTATTTAAATTCCTTACCATCCAATAGACAATACCTTTCAGCCCAAGTAACATTTGAATCAGATTTCTTCTCCAGTATTCCATCCTACAATTTGGTATTTATGTCATTATTGCTTTTACTAAATTTATTTGAAATCTATTTAAGTATGATTGACCTCATAGCTTTTGAAGACATATTTTCTCCATTTTAATCCTTAGGATCACCAAATGCTTGTTTTTTAGTCATAATTCCAAATGTTGCCTTCTTCAGTATAGTTCGAAATAAGTTTTATTGAGATTTAATCTGCTCATCTTATTTTATTTCACTCAGAGACCATCTCTATTCAGACATTATCCAATGGAATTAAAGTCTTCTGCTTTCTTATAATTCTTCAGTTTCAAATGCCTGTGGTAGTTATTGGATTGCCTCTGCAACTGAAAGATGCAATTATCTTCTCTGCTTATAAATTATTCGTTGATACAAACATTCTCTAAAGAATTAATAAGTGAATCGGTAGTAAATATTTAATTCTTGTATTTCCATTACTTCTAATAATTCTCTCTACTCTAGATCCTATATATAAAATATTTATACCTCAAGTATTTTTTATAATCTATTACCAACAGCCACTTTGAATGGATTTATTTTATTCAAAGTTTAAATGTCAAATATATCTCCAATAGAGCTAGCCACCTTCATTAAGAGTTACTCAAGACAAGTTAATTTATCGATTATTGGACCATTTACCTCGATCCGATCAGTTGGAGCATTTATGACAATGGATTCTTCATGATTTATGATTTCTATCAAATCATTGGTTATTGTTGCATATTTTGGTCCTATCATTATTAAACCTTAATCAACTAGATTTTGAACCAAATTTAAAGCAAGTAAAGGTATTCCACTAGTTTTTAGATACACATATTAGGTAAATAGAAGCTCAATGTCAGAATCCATTAATCGTTCCTTATTTTAGTAAAACAAAAGTTAATGATTCATCTCCTTATTAATAGTTTCTTATTAAGTGATATTCATGACCGTAGGTTGCCTTCTTCTATCATCTGCTATAGATTGTTGCATTTATAACAATTACTGCTTTGATTCGGATTAGAAGGTTTGTATATTAAATGCAAATCTGATCATTTTAATGAATTCATCATCTCTTCCTTTCTTTTCAATTCCTCTTAAATGAATAGTAAATAAATGATTGGATTCAATTGCGTCCTCTAAAGAACTTAAACCCTCTAAAACGATATCTTCTTAAGATTTTTTTTTCTCTTGATTTTTCATTTGTTACTACAATTCTTAAAAAGATTCTCTAACTATTCCAATAACACATAATCGATCGAAGGTTTTAACTATAGAGGTCAAAATTTTGAATGACAAAAAGTCATAATTTTGCATATCATCTAAAACTATCACTACAGGGGCGATTATATTTGAGTTCTTGATTGAGTATTTGATTTAAGTCTTTTTCATTTATTATGGAACATCCCAACCTAACTGATCAGGCTTTCTTCCATCATAATATTCTTGATACTTTTCAGGAATCTACTCAAAAAAGTTACTTAAAAACTAGAATATCTATTAAATTTAATTTTTATTTTATACTAATTTTTTCATGTCTTAATAGTCTTCATCGTTGTTTGGTGGAGCTGGAAAATTCTCTATGGTTTTCATTTCTTTTAAGCCTAGTATTTCTTGCATTAAATTAAGTTATTCAGGTTTAAATTTAGTTTAATCTACCATATAATTAAAAAGATCCATATTTGGCTATCTTTCAATCCTTTGTGAGTATGCAATAAAAATTTATTTTAGAAAATTTCTAACACCATTAAATCGATATCCCTTTGAAATTGGATTTAGTTGAGTAATAAATATAAAAGGCATTTCTGTATATTTCCATGGACTGTACTGGTTGCTATTTATTTTCTCTTAAACCCGATGAATAACCTTCTTTATTAGAATACTTTTTCCCACACCATAAGTTCCTTTGAGGATAATCAAACCTATAATATTTTGAATAAATTTTACACTTTTTTTCAACTCCTCTATTCACCTTATCCATTTAATTTAATATCTTTTTATATTGCTCGTCCCTGCCATAGAGAATCACATTTTAAAATTCTAATTGTCTTTAAAAAGCCGAGCCATAAACATGTGTTTTATAATTTGGAAATAAATCCTTCTAAAATAATATAAATAAATGTTACGTTTGACGTTGGCAGTGGTTTATCCAAAGGAATATAGATTAAAGTGTCTTCAGATTTTCCCTTCATCAACATGGATTTGTAATATTTAGTGTTCATTTTTGATTCTGCACTTCTTGCAGTCTCTTAATCAATTAAAATTTTGTTCTCCTATTCGCCACAGGCTGCTTGCATTAATCTAGCTGATAAATTTACTGAATCGCCTAATACAGAATATTCTCTTCTCGAACCACTAGTTCCAACGACACCAGCAAAAACATTACCTGTGGCTATTCCTATACTGCATTAACAATTAATTTTAGGTAATTCTTTCCTTAATGAAAATGCAGTCATAACAGCTCTTAACGGATCATTTTAGTGTGATAATGGAGGCAATCCAAACACTACGATCAAAGTTGATCCTTTATCATCCATTAACAGTTTATTAAGGGATCCCTCATGAAAATAAATACATTTTTGAACTGTTTAGATTACTCGTTAAATATGCTAAAGTCCTTATTCAGTTTTTGCGTCTGTTAAATCTATACTAAGATTA
This sequence comes from Paramecium bursaria, assembly GCA_016759055.1. Classification (NCBI taxonomy): domain Eukaryota; phylum Ciliophora; class Oligohymenophorea; order Peniculida; family Parameciidae; genus Paramecium; species Paramecium bursaria. The sequence continues at coordinate 74,693 of VMTU01000254.1, forward strand.
ACAAACATAATTGTTACTCTCCTCAACTCAGCTGACCATGCCTCTTCATTAATTTCAATATAGGGCATCAACGCAGCAGGGATGTAGGATTATATTTCCTGTTTTATTGAGGCAAATTTAGCAGGGTTTATGTTATTTTTTATAATTAGAGCATCAGCTTTCATTCTAACCTTAGTCTAATTGCTCTTCAATGAGGAGACTGTATAAAAGTGATGATGATCTGGAACTTCCTAACATTCAAAAACGTTTCCAACAATATCATAGACATTTTTAGAAATTATTGTCTAACCACCAGCAGTACAACAATGCTCACTGGAAAACGCTTGAGTTAATGGGTCACCTGTAGCCAAATATTCTGTTCTGGCAAATATGCCTCCAACATGAATGATATTCATTTCACCCACTCCAAATCCTTATTTTCTACATTAAATAGGTACCTATTTTAACGCTCAACTTAATATTTGCAAATATATCCGTATTATTAAGCTTAGCTTATAGATCTAATGCAGATTAAATAGCCTACTTACAGAGTGTTTCCAAATTTCTCTCAAAATTCATATCATCAGGAGGTGGTGGCCATATAACAATCATGGCATCTTTTAATTTTTATATAGGAATACCTCCAGCAAATTTAAATATATCTCCTCCACTTCTTCCAATCCCTTTAACTAATAATTCCATATAACGATTGATTGCAAACGCTATAACTTCAGCACCCTCATATCCTATTTTTGATAGCGTTTCTGTCAACATCGTAAATCCTGATATATCAGCGAACATCACTACAGATTTAACATTTTATTTTTCAGGTAAATTCCTTGGCAATTTATTTGACTTTAAATGAAGTAAATGTTGAACCACCAATGCAGGTACGTACCCAAGGATCGTATTAGCTGACGAGTTTTAAGTTTGAGAATTTAACATTTTTTATATCGTAAAAAGCTAAATAAATAATATAAAAGAAATCAAATTTCGATTCCCAATAATTCGATAAGTTCTTCACAAAAGAAATGCTGATCAATCAATTACTTTAATCCTTTATCTATAAATTACACCTTCCCCTAATTAGTAAGTTTCAAAATTGCCTACGTTATCTTAATAGGAACAGGAATTCCCATCTACTACTCAATTTTTTCCAAACTTTCCTTGAATTGAGAGAATGTTCTTAAAATACGTTACTTTTATCTTTCATTTCTAAAATTTATAAATTTAAATAATTTACTATACATTGTATGATACAGTAATTACAAAATCAACAGAGTTAGAACCATATTATCCATATTCGAAACCAGTACAATTTGCAATAATATGTAATTTAGAATAATCTTTTTCAGAACTGATAGATACAGTATCAGGATCTTTTCTGACAGACACATTTCCCATTTCAATATCAACTTGTTTTTACTGCAATTTTGGTTAAGTGTATTTCTTCTAAATCACAGTCTGATAAATATTAAAAGGTTGTGCGTATCTATCGTCTACATTAAGGAAATCTAATAGGTTTTTTGTGATTTAATTAGGATCTTCTAATTGTTTTGCTAACCAATCTTATAGGATGACTCCTCTTCGTATTACAAATGAGGTGTCATCTTCACCAGGCTTCATTTCGATTTTTGTCATTTTAATATTTTCCATCTTTAGCTTTTCTAATTTTTCTTATTGCTATCGTTCAAGTGATACAAATTCGGGATATCTTTTTTCTGATTTGAACACCCTCTAATTTATGGTAGTGTCAATTTTATAAAAATATAGAATTTCGTTGTCATTAATAAACTTTTTTACAAACTTCTTTTGTATTTCAACCGATCTTGGAGGTAATTGAGAAATTAAATAATTTTCCTATTCTTTCTAGCTTGGTCTCCCAACCATTCTATATAATTCATCAATATGATCTTTAGTCGATATGCTTTACTTCTTTTTATATTTATTAGGATTAATCAGAAATAATTCCTATTGTTACTGTTATTTTAGAAATTCTATATCATCAAGTGTTCGGAATAGCTCCTTAATAAATCTGGGAGTCTCATAAGATAGCTATGACCTATCATTAGGCTTATATATGCTGTATGCCATCAAAATGAGTGATGGTATAAATTAAAAGATCACAAATAATCTCATGAACAAATTATTTCCAGGTATCAACCTCAGAAATAAAAATAATGATTAAAATGGCCAAAATATCCGATGTGCCCAAATAGTTTATTATTCTTTCATAGTAAACTCTAACTTAACCAAGTGAGATGCAAATAATTGTGCAATAATTGAAAAAATGTACAAAGCAAAATAAAAGTTTTTAACATCATATGAAAACCCGAGAGCTCCTAATCCCATCTGTATTAAATATAATAGTGCAATCCATTTGGAAATATATTATTTGATTCTTACTGATATAGGTGTGACTAGTATGATCAATTAAAAATAATACCTTAAAATGCATCATCCTCTTAGTCGTCCTATAATATACTTTATCTAATCACTTCTCGATATTTCAATTAATGAAATCTATAAATACCTGCTGCAATAAAGTAAAGAGAAGGAATTTAGAAAATAAAGAATTCGTCTTGAATAATATTTGTATTCATAAATTTTATACTAAATTCTCAATATTTGGCTTAATGATGAATCGATCTGCAATATTTCCTATTTCCGTGTATGTCTTGTTATCCTTATTCACACTAATGCATTAACCTTGATTTGGAATCCCACTTTCTATGTCAAATACTTCTTTAGCTGCCAACCATTTAACATTTCCATCTGGTTGAACAACGATTTTCCCAAACTTTATCATATAAATAAATTTACTTTAATTCCCACATCATCCTTAGGATCGATAAACTAAGAGAAATTCTTTTACTAAATATATCCTGAACTATCATATTACTTTGAATAAAACTCCCTAATTTTAAATATGTTATTACTTTAGCAATTCCTATTGATCCTCAATATTGGTTGGCTTATAAGTTTAGTTTTCTTTATTGAATTCATGAACCTGCTCGAATGGGATTAAAGTTGGAAATTGTAGCAAAACAAATTGATTTTATTTAAGCGCTTCAATAAGGTTTCCATTAGTTTGTGGCTAAGGTGTTTATATTACATCAGGTTTCATCATTTTAGCATACGCCTACTCATCATAAGCAGCCTAGGGTTTCAATTATTGCACAGTTGTAATAGTAAATTATGGTTCAATTATTTATGGCTCCACTTATATACGAGCTTTTTTTTCTTTTTGTTTATTCTTGTTGAATTATCCTTATGAATCACTAAAACCACTTTATTACTTTCTGAATATTTCTTCCAGATTAATTTTTCCCAAATTTTCTTCCTCCATCTATTGGGGTGCAGCAATTCTTTCATATTTTTTATTTGGCTAAAATGCTGCCACTTCCCAATCCTACTATTCATTATTAGTCTAATTAACAAGAGTCTATAAGAAATCTGACGGCTTGAATTAATCCATTTTTATATAATTATTTATTTTATTTTATGTTTAATATTATCTTTCATTTTTTCTTTAGATGTATTCTAACCTCTGGCACATCCTTAACAATATCTCCATTCTTTACAAAATTAATAACGACATCTGCATAACTGTCCTCTGTTTGTAATAGGTCAGATAATTTTGTAGCTAATAATTGTTGTTTTGCTTATTCATTCTTATTCAGCTCACTATATATTGGTGCTGACTTATAGAATAAGTTTGCAGCCTCCAAGTCATATTATTCTCTTAATTTATCGAATAGATTTTAGAGAGTCATATCATGTCCTTCAACATCCCATCTATCCCAAAGAGTTACTGTTACTTTTTCACTTAATTTTATTTTCTATGGAGGACCTGGTTCTGTTAATGATAAAATTGGAATAGCTATATTGAGGAATGCATTCTTCATATGTTCCAATTTTATGTTCTTAAGGATTTTCACCAATTCTATTGTCTAAAGACCTGCAATTGCAGCTGTTGTAGTTGCTAGGGCTGGTACGATTCTTCCTGCTTTTATCTTTACAGTCAACCAATCCATTTCATCTAATTTATAATTGAATGCTCTTAAGTTTCCGAATGAATGAATAAAGTCTATATGTCCATTATTATCCTAGTCTTTTTCAAATTCTTATGACACAATTTTAGGTCTTTAATTAATATAAATAAATACTTCTATTTTTGGTATTCAGCTAATTCTTTCAATAGAGTTTCTCTCTCCCCTTCTTCTGTAACCACTTAATCTTCAGGTTCTTCCTATTACTTTTCACTTTCCTTTACTACCTGTTTTTCAATTTGATCACGTTTTGCATCATTTGGAACCCAATCAGGTAGAACTATTGCAGAAGCTTTCTCGCTTATCTTATATCTCTATTCCTATTCTCTCCAATTATCAGGGCCTGAGATTTGGAACATATACGCTCTTAAATGACTTAATGTTGAAATGAAAGCAGTGTGAATTTAATTAAGATTGTCAAATTCTATTATTTAAGGTGGACGTTTAGGTAGAGTCCAAAATGGATTTCCATCTTTGTTCTTATGATCTAGAGGATAGGTATACAAAAGTTATTTGATATCATTTACAAAATATTTTTAGTATTTTTTTCTTGCCCATTCAATACAATCTCCGAAATTTTTTGGTGCATTTTTAAGGATTTTTATTGACTCTCTGAGTTGTTTAAGGTCTTCAGCGTTTGAGGGATTATAATTGGGGTTATCCAATATATTAGTCAAAATCTTTGGTTTTATGCAAAACAATTTGCTAAATTTATCTCTTGCAAATTCGACACAATGGAATGTTTCCTCAGGGAACATTTTCAATGTGCAATATGGAATGTCTCCTTCCTCTACAGGATCGTTCTAGCTTCCGTATGATTCAGTCTAAAATGGAATGATGCATTAAACATGACCTTTAGGGCCGAGGGTACCTGATTCTAATAGGGGAACCTAGGCTTTGACACATCTCCTATCAACATATCTTCTTGCTTGTATATTATCCAAAGCATTTGCTACTAGTGTGAGTCCTTCAAAGAATTAATTTGTAAATATATGTTCGGACTATTCAAACACCTTATCTTATCTGGCAATTATTTTGTTTTTGAGATTAGGGTTCATTTATATTGCTGATGCTGCGGCTATTTGTGACTTAGATTTATGAATATGCTTTTCTCTAAATAAGAACTATCGATTTAAGTTAGAGGTTTCAATATGGTCAGGATCAGTTATGGTAAGTTATCCATTAATTCCCAAATCAATCATTGCAAAGTTCTTCAGAAGTTCACATCCGATTGCACCGCAACCAACCATAAACACCTTTGATTGATGTATCTTAGCAATTAAATCAGAACCTAAGAGGTTCTCAAGAGATTTACCCTTTGGTACATAGTCTTCCAAAACAGTTTACTCTTTAGGATCAAATAATGGATACGGTAAGACTTCAACACAATCACTATAATATATTTGATTAATAGGGGTAAATTTATTAGTGAGTGCCTTAATTGCTTCTTATGACACAAATCCTCCAATATAAGCTACCAAAGGTGGGAATGAGACTTGTTAGATAGTTGCAAAGAATATGTATAAATAATGCAAGAGGTGTTCTTAATTATCTTTGATGGTTGCAGACTCAGCGAAACCACTGTATTTTTCTATTAATGTAGTAATTGATTCCTTAGTGGGAATGACTGTTTCATTTTCCTCAAGTTATCCCCATATCTTGTATGCTAAATGCAAAAAGTGATTAGAGTTCAATTTCATAAAATCACTCAATTGCATATTTTAATCTAAATTCTCATAATTAGCTAAGACTTATTCAATAGGTTTGAAATCAATATTTAAAGGCTTCTTAACATGTTTAGCAGTACCATTTCTAATATATTAAGTGAACCCTGTGGTATTTTCAATTTTAAACGATTAGAAATTGATAGTTTTGATTTTATGGATAGTCTTATTAATTGAATTTCCAAGTTCATCAATCATTCCCTCTACATGATCAATCAATACAAAATCACCGTCTTCGAATAAAGATTTCTATCCCTACAACAACTCGACTTTACCTTCTTCTTCATTTGATATGCTTTTAATCATAACTTCAGGCAACTCTTCGCCATTTTTATCTAGAATTGTAAATTAAGAACCAAAATCATTAATTATTCTCGCATAGACACCATCAACGTTAGTTATTATTATTTTAATCTTATTTTCTCTGCAAAACTTGCTCCATTAGAGTATTTTAGATTCTTGGTGTATATTAGTCAAAACAACTAAATCAAATTTTTCTTAGATCAAATAATCTTATTGTTTCACATTAGTAACTCTTACGTAGTTATTTAATTGTTGTATTTTATCAATGCAAGCATCCCCAATCTCTTTACCAATATCTTCTTTAGATAAGAAGAAATGACCGATCAAATCTTCTTCAGTAACAATCTTAGTATCCCATAAAGCTAGCACTTTAACTCCTGAAAGTACTACATTCTTAGCAACTTCAATACCAAGCTAGCCAAGTCCTACAATAAGCACTTTTGCTTAGGCTTGTTTGGATACAGCATCCATGCCCATAGCTCCTATATATCTACTCCATCTATCCTTGAAATTCTCACTATTTACATCCAACTCTAATTATTTCTATTCTTTTTAATCAAATTTCACATCAACTTCATCAATATTAAGTAGTCCATCATCTTATTATTTAGCAACTTTTCTCTTTGATTTTTAAGAAACTTTTGTTACAATATCTTTAGCTGTTGGTGCTGGTATTGAATTCAAAACTTACTAGAGTTCTGCAATCGCTTCCTTCAACATATTTGTGAATGATTAGGGTGTTTTTTTGAACGTGCTACACCAAGTGCTATTGTGATCACTGACTAATCCGACATAAGAAGCATTTTTAGCTTCTGCTAGCCATTTATTTACTTCTTCCATTATTTCAGCTTTCTTTAGGTAGAAATGTCTTTTGATCACACTCTCAAATCCTTCAGGTGGATTTTTGATATTATCTATCATAGCATACATGATGTTTCCATATTTAACGATATTACAATAAGCTTCATTTTTAGCATCGCCTTCTGCTGTTCCTGCCTCTCCCTCAAATCCAGGTTCATTGTAATAGACATCTTCACTCATTATAATTGCTTATGTTGAAACCAATACTTAGAGGAGAGTTGACAATCTTGGATCCCAATTTTCTGATGCATGTCCTCTCCAAGTTCCTAACAGTGATAAGCAAACTTTTCCACAAGAGTACAAATTTGGATTAAATCTGATTTTTCCTCCTCCTGTTGTTGATAAATTCATCTTTGGTGGATTCATGGGATAACCTTCGTCGAAATAAATGTCAAAGACGTATGCTCCATGTGCATAAGGTGTTCCTGAAGCTCCCATGATCATAGCTTTCATAACATCAACTCTTTCTTTATCTGCTCTAACAAATATTGAATTTGTATGTTCAATTGGAAGAGAATTTGACATATCTGCAAATTCTTAAGCCAATCTAATGAGCTTAACAGATGAGGGTTATGCAGCCTATGAAATGTATCTTTCATAAAAGTGTTAATAAACTCCTATAGTATTCTTAAATGAAACATAATCAAATCTAAGATCCTATAACAATGCTCTGTATGCATTTTGAAGTGGTAATTTAAGTATATTTTGAATTTCAGCTTCCTTGTTTTGTTCATAATCTTCAAAATCTTTTCCTTAATGCTCATATCTATCAATTTAGTCATGCACACTTTCATGAGTATCAAGTATTGCTTGAGCAATTTGCTTGCTAATCTAATCTTTCTCTGATAGCTCTTCAGTATTCAGACAACTTATGAAAACATTAGCTACACTTCTTAAATTAGTTAATAGATCAGCAATAGATTCAATCTGTCTCGGTAAATAATTTGGTGGAATTTTCATTAATAGTGGAGCTAGCAATTTATGTTTACTGATTGTCTTAGTTAGTCCAAGATATGCTTGATTTAATTCAGAATCCTTGCTCATCTCCAATAGTGATCCAGATCTAAATGCAGCTTCTAACATAGGCAATAAAGCAGATTCAAATATCATATTATTTATTTCTTTAGCCAATTCTTAAGACATTTACCATCCATCATAATTGAAGAAATTCTTAATAATATCCAAAAGTGATCTTAATTGCTCTGATCTTGATTTCTTTTTGTCTAAATATTCTTATGTGTTCCATTTTTAGTTTTATCCTGTTTGATCAGATCCATATCCAACACCTTATTTCTTTTAAGGTTTACCCTTACCTTTACCTTTTGATTCCTTTCTCTTCAGCTCTTACACTTAATCCTTTATTTCCTCATTATCTATTTGTTCATGATATACTCGTTTTTTTTCCTTAGCTACTATAGCAATCCTATCTAAAATTCTCTGTATTAGTTTATCATTGATTGCTATTATTCTCAACTCCTAATTGTTGTTTTATTTGAAAACATTCGATAATGTGTCATAAATATATTTAACTGCTGATGCTTCTTACTCTATCCATAAATTTTAATCTACATTGGGTTAGTCTGGAACGCCAGCCAAAAGTTAAAATAATAATTCGGATTGTTTATTTTCAAGATAACAACTGAAGAATTGTGGTACAGAGCAGAAGGAATTCAATTCACTTATGTACTGACTCCATTTATTGGCTAATTCTTTATTGTTCCAAGTTTATATTGCATTTGTAACAGCCATAATGATTTATTTGACTCCATCTTATTATTGGAATGAATCAAAGATTTTCAATTTTGGATTGTATTAAAATTGATTTTCGTTTGATGCATTAAGTTATGACAATAATTCTAATCCATCTATTTGCAATAAAACGTAAGGATTTTTCTTAAGTTCACCAATCGATCCTTCAAAGAGTGGAAGTGTAAATTTATTGAGTGATAAAGTTGAAACTCTGATGGCTTATAGCACCTACTATGAAGTGCAAGTAGATGGTAGAACATATATTGGTGTTGGACTAAAGTAGTTAAAAACTGATGTCTTCATTAAGTATTTATCTTAAAGAACACTTGAAGACAGTATGCCATGACCAATTTCTTTGAGACTTAACTATCCCAACATTTATGATTTATTAGATATCTTTGCACTTTATGGAGATTTATAAGACCAAATTTCAACCTTTTAGAACCAAAAGTCATCAAAATAATAATCTTCCTCCGGTTTGGGTTCTAATAGTTCAAAGTCATGTATTCCAATCGAAACTGAACAGATTTCTGATTACTCTTCATTTAAAGTTATGTTTATTCTTTCTGATATAAATGAGCATGCTCCTTTCTCATTCTCATATTCAATGCACACACCAAAGGCTTTAAGGTCAGGATTGAGTAAATGATATATTCTATCTTTCTCATATGCAAATGCAAATTACTCTCCGTTTTCTGCGATTGGATAAACTTCATTGGGATAGTATTCATGGGAGAAGTCTGTGACTAATGACCCAGCTGCTTAGGTAGAAAATAATCCAATAATGCAAGGGTCTCCGGAATTACCATTTTTGCCATGGATCACAACCAAAAAGGGACCTTTTGACAAGGAAGCGAGTAGGGTTGAAAATGGTTACTTGCTTGATGTAATTTCAACTTCTTTATTCCAAACTCCACCTTTTTTAAGGGAATTAGATTTAACAACTTTAGAAATAGCTACCTGCAATGCCTCATATTATGTTTTGGTAAACTCCTTATCTTGGAATCCATTTAAGTTATTATTTGTTGTTGACACTTCAATTATCTCTTCTTCCTATTCTTTAAACTTAGAACTCAATTTTCTGATGTCGCCGACAAAGGTTTAACCTTCTTTATCCCACAAATCGATTGTGAATTCAGTCTTCTCCTCATAATTTAACAATGGCATTAATACTTATTCAACATAATTAATATCAACTATTTGTGATAAAAGTTTAATATCCTAAATGAGACTGCTTGCAAAACTCTCAATAGATTCCTAACTCTTTATAGTACACTTTCCTATAAAACTTACAATATATGGTAAGGTTGCTAGATCAATTGTTCTCAGCAATGATTAATTATTGTTGCTTTTCAGTCCCTCATAGATCTTTTGATGATATTTGTTGTTCCTATAAAATTCATTTATTGAAGAAATATTTGCAGAGGAATCTAGGAAAAAGAAATAATCTTAAATTGATGTGGTATCATTATTTTATAAAGCCATAAAAGCATCATTAAAAACTATTTCTAAATATCCTTGATCAAAGTTATATTCTACTTATACAAGTGCTGATAGGATTCTTAAAAGATAGTGTTATTTGTTCAGTTTATATTATTCAAACAAATATTTAACTAAATCTTTATTTTATCCTAATGTTACTAATAATTTGATAATCATGTTAGCTTACTAATACTATTGTGTTAAATGTATAGCATTCAGAATAATTTAGACTTCAGCTTATGAAATATTGTAATTAATTTAATTTTTGTTCTATTTAGCCGCAATGTATAATGAATATGTTAGAGATTCAATGAATGACGATAATTAAGTAAGGGATTATTATGATTACGATATTGTTTCTATATTCTGCAATAGGCTGAACACAAACTATGAGAATTTAACAATTCTCTCACTTTATCTTGGAATATCTTACAGAACAATTTCAGCGCATAATTTTGCATGAGCATTTTCATATCTGATGTCAAATAACTGTTCTAAAATCCAATCACCAAATTATGGATTATATTTAGTAATACCAATAAATAAGGGTGATAAGGTTGATTCATTCTTTTAAAGAGCCTATGAGACATTAGAGAAGTTTTTCTTGATTTATTCTATTATCTTTGAATTATTCGATATGTCTTACAGAGTATTCTTAAATTTGGATGTACACATTTTGCCCAATAATTTAGATGAAGTATTTTCTTATATCTACCTAACTGATAAATTTATGTTTGCATCATATCCAACAATTGAAATAAAATTAACTGCGATTTATATTTGATTATATTATTTGAATTGCAATAATGATATGCCCTCTAAATATGTAATTTATGGTCTCCTTATAATGAATCTAATCCAACTTATAGGTTATTATTTCAAATTCCTAATTTAAGTGTTTAAGTCTTCACTTTATGAATTTATTCTATATAAATTGAGGGCCATTACTCTGACTGTGTAATTTGAATATGCTTCGTCATCCACTGGTACCATACTGCCGATTGGATACCATTAATTGTTTTTAACTTCCACTATAACACTAGATGGGAATCCATACACTTTATCATTCTATTCTGCCGTATAAACTTAAAACCCTATTCTTATTAGTTTTAATTCAACCTATTTATCTAATTAGAAATCTAAACTGAACTCATCATAATTGTTATCCTTCATCATGATAGTATGCAACTTAGTTTTAACTCCTTTCTTATGTCCTTACCAGTCTTTAATTGTAACACTGGATTATGTGCCATCTGGTTCAAATAAAACCATCTTATTACCAACTTCTTCCTCTTAAGGTTCTGCATTTTCTTTTTATTTCTATTACTGTGTTGTTAGGTGAGTTTTCTCCAATAAATATTCAAATCCATTTGCCTTTATTGCAACTTCTCTCACAACTTAATCAGATACCATCCACAACTCGTTCAACTCTTCAAATATCTCTTATGTTGATTTGACTAATTAATAATGTAGGTTTCCTGACAATTAATTTAATGCTGAATCTATTTCAGATTGTAATTTATATAATAAAATTATTGCAGAGGTGGCTAATGTAACATCACTAGATATCCAGATAAATATTTCCTTTATCTATTTACTGATATTTATTAACAAGTCCTATGCAGGAGATTAGGATTATCCAAAATACCTATTAAGCACATACCAATGAATTATGGTACTTAGTGATTTCTGATAATCTGGGATTTCCTAAATAACAATTTATATTTTAACTGAGCACTCAGATTTTATTAAAACAGTCAATAGCTTATCAACTCTCTATAACTTTCTAAGTATCTCAAGGTCAGAGTGTAATACTCCATCATTTCTTCCAAAATTGCAATTCTTAATTAGATATGTAGCTACTTCCTCAAATAATCTTTTTATAATATTTTAATTAAGTTTCCTCTCTTTAGATGATAGAACTTACAAAAAACTTTAAATGACTGGATTGTTTTGTTTATCCAAAATTTATTTCAATATGAATGAATTAATATCTGTCTGTTAAATGGATTCCAAAGTATTTTTAGTTAATTATGTGATTCTTGGCCATATAGTAAATTGTATCTACGCATCCTGCTTAAGATAAATATCAATTATTCTATCAAACAATCTCTATTCAACAAGATATGGAATCCTTTGTTTCAAGGTAATATTCATGAACAGACCCCAGAAATTAAGAGATTATCTTAAAGGATATAAACTCTAAATATTTTTTGGGTTTTCCTCTAAACAATTTAGTAGCAATTAAAATGTTTCAGGCAAACATATCATACTATATCCTGATTCTTCAACAATTTCAACAAAATTGGCAAAGCTATATGTGGTTTGAATTTGTTTTATCTGAGATTTCTTCCTTTGAACTTTTTCAGTTTTTTCTTTATCTGGTTCAGTTCTTTTGATTTTATGTTGATTCAAAATCAAATAGTTAGCCAAATATGTAACATATTCTATCCACTAATCAGTATCTATCTTTAGCTTTAAATCATTAGGTTAGAATGCATATTCTACAACTGATTGCAATAATTACTAGAGCGTATAGTAGATCATTCTTTGTGCTTCAGGGTTATTCTCAGTAAATTTATCCAATACACTCATCAGTTGTTTCTTAATCTATTATTGATTCAATAGAACTGAGTTTGTGATCAGTTATGCTATCTCTGATAGGTGGGGCTCTTCTAATCTGCAGATATCTTTTACAAATTTATATTAATCTTCATTTTCCATCATTAAGAAGAGTTAACAAGACAAGTCAAATAGCTTTTGTGTATCCTACAAGTTATATTACTGTAGAACCCACATCAAAATATTAAATGTGGCATGATAGACTTTGGTTTTACTGATATTATAGCATTCTTAGAGGAATTCCTAATTAATATCTTGTTCTTGACTTGATGTTGATCTGATGGTACCAAGAGGTTTTAAAGAACTCTATTAAACTTATTGAGTTTAAAACTCTTTAGGACTAAACCTGCTTGTCTCTTAATTAGATATCTTCAATTAAAGCTTGTAAGTAACTAACTAGAGAAGAATCGTTAAGTGCTAAATGTTTGCTGTATTTGTTAGACTGTTCTTTATGTATAAAATAGTCTAAGATAGGGGAATATCTATTTTTTATAAACTACTTAGAGAAACCTAATCTAGATTTGCATATTATTAAAAGCTAAAAGGCAATCCATGATTATAAATTTAAATTATCTAGTAGGATATTCAGCAATTAGGTGGTTAATTCAGTAATTGGTCCTTAGTCTTTGTTGACGAATTAATTAAAGAGCAATTTGGCTAAATGTAAACCATCCTTATCTTACAAAGTTGATTATTATCTCCATGACTTATTTGTTTTATCGGTCTGTATTAAAATGTCGATGAATTCGTATGCCAATGTATTTAAAAAATCTAAGGATTTCTAAAAATATTTTTCAGGTAAGGATTCAACTCTTGCTATTTCCAATTGGATTGTTTTAATTGTTGAAACTTATTCTAATATTTCATCCCTACTAATTTATCCAAATCCTTTTTAAATTTTATCTCTTAGCTTCTTTTATGCTTTCTAAAGCGAGTCCTTCAAGAATTCAACTTCTTTTGATTTATCTCTTTCATCATCATTCTTGCCCTTTAAATGAACAACTTGAAATGATTTATCAGTTTCAAAAGTTTAAGAGGAATCATAGATAGTTTAATTTTCCATAGTGTATGCTTTATAATTTTGAGAGTGATTTAATTGAAGAGCAGGCTTCTTTTGATAATTTACACTAAGCTTGGATTAATATACAGCATCCTAATTCACAATTCTTCCTTTGAATTCTGGTATAAACAACAATGATTTGGGAGTTGTCTATATTTCCTCTTTTGTCTTAACATTCAGATTATGTGAATATGAAACACTCATCTTTAGGAATCTTACTTTACGGGCATCAATATTAAATTTCATAACATTTAATTTTGATTTAGGGACCTAAGATTTGAATTGTTCTGCTAATTTGGTGAATAATGTTGTGATATGCTCATAATATGATTCATCGATAAGAAGGACATTTTCAGCCCACAATTAAATTCTCAAATATCTTGGAGCTTGAGCATGATTAGCAAATACTAAATTAACTTAATGCAGGTCATATTCTGTTAACAAATCAATCAAAAACATATCATGGTGATATGATTCTTAATGTTTGATTATTGATGGTATGATACTTTCAACTATGATTTGATCTTATGCCTTATTCTACTACTATTATTAAACTTATTAGCCAAACGATGTTTTCAATTCGTTATTTTCCTTTATGTTACTAGATGTAATTGTGGTGTATCTATCTGAAAATAATTATTCTTCAAATACAAAATTGTAAATTTGTGCCTTATTTAATATATCATTCATAGGATCATTTAAGTTTGCAATAAACTTCAATATCCATTTCAAATGTTATAAAATGAAAGGGAAGAATTCTTGAGGATTAAATTATGTAAGTTTTTTAAGCAAGTGCAATAGTTGATAAAATCCAGCAGGTTTTATAATGAATTCATTATTGAATAAGTTTATGATTATGTGTTTAACTGAGTTTTAGAGATTCTCAATTAGTTCTGCACAATTTAGCTGATTTAAAAATGTTTGTACACATAGTTCTTCTCTTCTATCTTATTGTAACACATTCAGCTTTATGTAGGTTAGACAGTCAAAATCCTATCTAAATTATTCAAATTGCCCTTGAAGTGTACATAATACTCTGATAGCCGAAATTCGCTATTCCAATGTTGTTGAAGCATCGTGGATAAGCTTGATTAGTTTGATATTGAATTTCTCATACTAAGTGGGATCATGCATTAATTAACTTAATACCGAAGCATATGGAATTTTCTTGAGCAATTATAGATTCTATTATTATGCTGATATTTAAATGAATCTGACATTAGAAGCTACTTTAAATCTTAATTCAAGATGCTTTACATCATCTAATTATTAACTAGATATATTTTGTATGTAAATTAATCTTTAATTATGAGACTTAGTGAACTCATATTGGGATCTTGTTTAAGTTACCAGTTACTAATTTATGAACAATTGTTATTCTTAAAATAATTTGGGAGGGTTTTATATAGATAAGACTGGCTAATTAGACTTTTCTTTGTTTACACAACCTTTAGCTATGAAGTAATATAAGGCAAGTGACCCACTTTCAAACTATTATTAATCCATTCCTCTTATAGATAATGACATCATCAATATATATTTTCCTGAAACTGGTGAATCTAAGACGCATTCAGTGACATCTTTATTTTATTCAAATTAGAAGAATCCAACAGGTTCCCAAGGCTATAAAGGTAATGGATCCTATATTCTCTCTTATTTCCAAGCAGAATATGAATTTTTATCAAAACCTCTAAATTATGCTATATGTTATGTGTTAAATTCATGGCAATCATCCGAGACAAATATCAATCCTGATCCTAGGTTATAGCCTTAAGGAGTTGTCTTTATTGGAGATGAAATTTAAAATGATTTCAAAGTCATTCTTTTTCCATGGAGGTGCTTATAAACAAATATGGGCTTCTAATATAATGATATGAAATAATCATTATTTATGAATAATGTTTTTGTAACCTATTGTTAAAAATTAAACTGACTTCCTATATGATAATGAACAATTAGTGGTAATTAACTTATATTTTCTGATTATACGGAATCAATTTTTCCCAAATTCAATGTATTTTCGTCTTAATGTTATTTGGCTTCATCTGTATATATTTTTATTTTAATATTAAGTATTTTTGCTGGACTTCGGCTTTTTAAGACTACTTTCTAATCCAATTCGGGATTTGTTGTCAATGTTACTTATGCGCAATAACCATTATTTCCAATCTAACTCTCAGTATAACTATCTGAATATTCTGGTTTGAAATAAATATCCTAGAGTTCGTTTAACCTTGCCAGATCTTCTATTTCCGAAGAATTTAATTGAGTTACATCAACATTGAAATCCTCAGTCTATTAATTTTATAATTCTTTTTATAATTATTCCTCTTATTTTTCTTTTTCAGATTTCTCTGCAATTATTTCAGGATCCTCAACAATTTAAGGATTCATTGCTCCTTGATCTATTACCTTCACAAAATATTATTTGGTCTTGGTATAAACTTGTATTAAATGTTTTGATAATTATGTAATTTTTATGATCTCCTCATCAAATTCTAATTCAGCTCCCTTCTCTAAATCAAATATGCTTGTATTTTATTTCATAACTGGACATAGGGTCTCAAAAATGTATCTAGATTTAGGATTTTCAAGCAATTCCTCTGCAACTAATTAATTATTTAAGGGTTCTTTTTTATAAGTGTTTGTTAAATTATTAATATATCCCTCACTATTACCATCAACTATAATGTCTTTAATAAATTATAGAATATATTTCGAAGTGTAGGATACTTATCTAAATTACAATTTGCTCTTATTCAAGTTAAATGCTACACACAACACAAAAGGTGTTTGTGCTTTGTGATTTGTGTTGAGCTAATAAACACATGATATGTTTGCTTCCTTATAAAATCTTAGTTCCTGTTATTTCAGTTCTTCCTATTTCTTGGCTTATTGTTCTAATTCTAATTTTTACTGTTTTTCAAGGTCAGCCTGTTTTTACTTTTCGATCTCCTCTTAATTGACTACCTCCTCAAACGAATATGCACTTTCCCCTGGCTTAGCCTCACATATTGCACAATTAGTATTTTCATTCGTATTTATGAAGGTACAAAGCAAGCATTCCCATTATAATTTTAATTATTTTTTCTTCTTAGACTCTTAAATTTATTATTCCTTCTTCTTTTTTTCAGCAATCACCTAAACAAGATCTATAGCAGCTTCAAGACTTGCATTTTTTGTCTCAATCAAGGCTTATCTAGATACCTCAATCGAGAATCCCATTTGATACATCTAATTAAGAAAATCCTCATTGGGTTAAACTTCTTACTCTTCCTCAGGATCTTCTTGATTCTCTTCACCTTCCTGGTTATCAAACACAAACAATTTATCATCCATATTATAAGTTTACGCTTTTGTTAGAGCTTTCCCTTTCTCTTGTTATTCTTTCTCCTAGTCAGCCAAATCGAATAAAGCCACATTCTAAAGAGCTAATTCCCCACTCCACACCTTTAATATGCCTTTTTAATCAACTGTACAAAAGAAAGCTGAAGTTTAGTCACCTTAAACTACTGTTTCTTATTTTAATTTTGCAGGTGCCATGCTATTAATTGTGAGTTCAAGTGGAATGTCTAATACGTTTAGAATATTTTCCCTATGAAGTGTTTTCCATATGTCAATTTCAGGTTTTTAAGTGATATATTCTAAAGGAATGTCTTATCCTGAGAAATGCCTTAATTGAGTCCAAACCCCCGGAAGCTTAAATAATCCATTCTCTACTAAAGTGATTGCATCATATGGTAAGTTTGCAGTATCGATGAAAGTGTGAAGTCTTTAAAATTAAGAAGTTATCCTTTGAACGTGATTAAATACTGTATTTTGTGTAAGTTGCATAAATAATTTTTCTCCTTGAAGTTGAAGTGCCCATAAGCTACTCATCAATATGTTATAATGCTTAAACTAATCCAATGTCTTTATATTTTTTTTGAAACTCAGGTTCTAAATCTTACAATTTTGTAGCTACTAAGTGTTTAAACATTAAATATTAAACTTTTATATAAACTTAACCATTTTCTATTTGATATTTTATTTCAGCATCAACTTTAGAGAATTGGGTTTCTTAGATCAATTTAAATTATGTTTATGTCAATTTAATGATCACTTCATCCGTCATATTTTTTGGGTTGTTAAAAATGATTCGATCCAAATGTCCTTTTATTAATTTCAACCTATCTTATTTCACAATTATTGTGTTCCTAAGGATATTAAAATTTATAAATACTATCCAATTTTTATAGTCTCGTAATGTCCAATTTCTTCTAGTATTTACGCTTGTATGAATCTAAGGTTTACTTGTTCTTCGTTGTGTTTGATAAATGGAACGCTTGACTAAATATTGAAAAGAAATAATTACTATTCGAAATCCATGTAAGGGATGCTAGCAAAATGGGTTTAGAGCTAATATTTTTGAATCTGCTCCAAACTGAAAATATGGGTAATAAACTTCAGCTTATAAATTTTTAAATGACTTTTTCTCATTCAAATTACCATTCAAATAATATTATAGAGTGCCTTGATTGAATTCTAATGTAATAACTCTATTTGTTGTAGAATTAAATGAATGCATATGTGTTTCTTATCCATTTTATGAGATAATTCCTAATTGTATTCCTTTTAAGTCTTGTGGTGCAATCACTTCCCAAATATGCAATCCTGTTTGAAGCGGGATCTTTATTATTTTCTTTAAATTTCCGCTTCCTCCTTAGGGTTAAATCACAAAGCCTGATGGTGAGACATAATGAGGGAGTTCTTTCTTCTCATTCAAGTGAAAGCGAATACTATGATTGCATAAAATATATACATTTTAGATTCAAAAGGACAAAGTTGTAAATACTTTAACATCCAATCGGGTCCTGTGGCTAGGTTCATAATTTTTTTATTTTTTTTATTAAAAATGATTTGATATTTTGAAAATTTGTGAATATATTTGTAGAAACCATCCTGGCCAGGATAGTTAGAAAGATAATTTTTTTTATTTATTTTTTGCAGGAATAATAAAGTGGAATAAAATTTTTATTTATATTATGGATTATACATATCTTAAAAGAGACTCCAAGTTTCATAGGCATTAATAGAGTTAGATCGACACAGGACGATTAGACAGATTTGGGAAAACGTTCATTCATTCATCTAGTTTTCTCGAAACCCCATATTCATCATAAATTCCTACAGAGGCATAAATCAGGTATGATGTAATGTACGGAATACTGGCGAGTGATAAAATTGAAAAACAACATTACACTGTGAAAGGCGATGTTCTCACAGAAGAACAAGTAATTGTTTTATAAAATGTAAAGCAAAAATAATTCTTTGTTTTCCGAAATGAAAACTTTAAACTTAGGCTCACAAACGATGAATTAACTAGAAAGGTAGCTCATCTATAAGCTGTTATTCATGAATTGGAACTCAAATTAAAGTTCAAAGAACAGGAAGAAAAACCAAAGATTGTCGAGAAACGTCCAGATCAGCCACCAATTAGATAAAGGCCAACAATTGATCCCAAAACCCAACAAGAATTAGAGGAAAAAGACTAGCAGATAAAGTATTTTATTAAGCTATATATTTTCTTTTAAGAAAATTACAGGATGAGATCGAGAAAATGAAGTTATAACTTGATAAATAATAAAAGCTTATAAATGAAAAAGATAAATAATTATCAGAAAACTAAATCTTAATCACTGACTTGAAAAATTAGATAACTTCTCTACATATCTAATTTGAGAGTCAGACAACCCACTAAACTATAATTGATGAAGTTAGTGCATGGAAAACAAGGTATGCAGAATTGAATCGTGACTACAAAAATACTAAAGAAGAATTAACGATGTTGAAGGCAGAAGTTGAAAGCAGCAAATTAAGGGAGAAGAATTCTGAAACAATCAGAGTAATTTATTGATTTGATTATATAGAGTACCGTTAGAAAGGTGACAACAACAAAAAAAGTTGTAGCAGCAATGTAGGAATGAAATTAATATAAACAGATTATAAAATTTCATCCTTTTTGTTTTTTTGTTTACTAGGGTTCAACTTCCATTTCAATCTTTGGAATCTATCTATTTGGAATAGCCTTAATTTATTTAGCTAAATATTTCAATAATGCAAGTTCTAATTTTATTTATCAAAATACTATTTAAAATAAGTGGATTAAAGGGCTTTTTATCATCATTTAGTATCTTAACCTTGATTCGACCATTCCTTAGGATGTCTTTAGAATAAAATCTATGTCCTTCGACCACGTGCTATAATCCAATTTTTCTTAATTAATCCGATATTTCCATTAATTGAGGGTATGGAACACACTTCTCCTTCCCTAGTCGTCTTCCTTAACTAGTCTTCAAGGTTGAATCAATGTAAGATGGATAGATTGCTCGCCATCTTTTTGCTTCGGCGATTATTTGCTCCTGAGTTTGCATATTTAATTAATATTTTATTTTTTGTAAATATATTTGTTAATGTCTGAATCAGGAGAATCTCGCAGATAGAAAAGGAATAAAACGGAAACAAAGTGTAAAAGTTAAAGCCCACAAATTCGCGTTACTATCCAATAACACAAAAAGAGTAAAACTAAGGAGAGGGTTGCTCCAAAGATCGATTGTCCTCCAATCTTAACAAAAAAGTTGAATCCCAAGCAATCGATGACAAAGAAGAAGTAATAATATAAAGCAACTATACCTGTTGATAATCAGTACAAGGTATTTTTGGTTTTTATCATTTCCTAAAGTATTATATTGGATGGGGTAATAATGAAGGCATAGTTAAACGCATTATGTAAAAGAAACCATGGTGGAAAGAGACTACTGATTCAAGTTCAATGTTTGTAAACTTCAAATGGCAATAAAGTGAAAGAGGCTATAGGTATGAAAGACTGATCCTTTCATAAAATTACAAATAACTGGTCAATCATTTTGAGCATCACAAGGAAATATCCAATAAGATGGGATTGATTAAGAATCTAACAGCTTACTGTGAGGTACTAATAAAAATTAAAATTAAAGAAACATAAATTAAATGTCTTCGATTATACTCCACTTACTTTTATACTTGATTTTAGTGATGAAAATTGTGACTTTAACGTCACTCAATTCCTTAAAACCTATGAACAATTTGCCCCTAAAAAACCAACTGCTAAATAAATGTTGGATGTCAAGAGAAGATTGAGAGGAAATTTTACAAATGGATACTAGAGAGAACAAACAACTTAGTATTTAAAAATAGCTATGGGACCAACTTATTTGGCTCCTGATTCTACATATATGTGGTTATTGAAGCCAACTTTTTTAAATCGAGGTAGAGGGATTGAAGTATTTGACAATTTAGAAAATTTAGTCAAGTTAGTACAAGAATATCAAGAAGGACATGTTGAAAAAATGTTAAATTAAAAGGATTCTGATGAGGAGGAGGATCCTGCTATAAAAATGGTTTAAAGTGCACCAACAAACAAGAAGCCTGTAGATCCTAATACATATATTCGCTAACAACCCTCAGGCCCCTCCATTATTAAATCTCATTCCTTTGTAGTTTAGAAGTATATAGAAAGACCTGCTTTGATTAATAAGAGAAAGTTTGATATAAGAGTTTGGGGTTTACTGACTCATGAGTTAGATGCATATTTCTTTCCTGAAGGATATATAAGAACATCTTCAGAGGACTTCAGTTATAATGTAGACAATTAATTCGTTCATCTCACTAATAATGCTATTCAAAAGTATTCGACTAATTATGGCTAGTTTGAAGCTGGAAATCAATTGTCCTTTAAAAATTATTAAGATTATCTTATTTCATAAAATGTATAAGTAAACGTCAAACATGTAATAATTTAATTTAATCAACAAGCTCGTAAATAAAATGAAGGAAAGGGTCTGGATGACATTTAGTTCAATAAAAAATAAAATAAATTTCGAGGATAGGAAATATTGTTTTGAAATATTTGGATTTGACTTTATATTAGATTCTGATCACGAAGTTTGGTTGATTGAAGTTAATACTAACCCATGTATTGAAGAGTCTAGTCCATTATTGGCTTGTTATTTACCTAGAATGATAGATGATGCATTCAAATTGACTCTTGATGTTTTATTTCCGCCTCCTGTCTAGACATCAAGCAAGTAATCCTTTCCTCAATTAAGTAATTTTTATTTAAATACTTAGTGCCATAAATTAAGGAGGAGTCTCAAACTGATTTCCCAGTTCCTGGATATTAAAATGATGAGAATATGTGGTTTTTGTTAGGATCCTTAACTGAGAGAATAAAGAAGAAAAAAAAATGATATACTTATTATTTTTTAAATTATTCCTTTTTTTTTAAAAAAAAAATTTGAAGTGAATAAATATTTCATCTTTTCCTAAAATCTGCCCACGAATATCCATACTTACTCATATGTTTAAGGTATTTTGAGAATGTGAGTATAATAACTAATATAAGGTAGCCTACTAAAAATGGCCAATAAACTGGGAGGTCAAATATTTGAAAAAAAGTTGACACGATTGCCATCATGGGAGCTAATGTTGCTGCTTCCCAAAAGCTGATTTCTGACATAGATCTTAATAGAGGTCGATCATCACTATGGGAGGGTAACTAAACTTTGAATATTAATATTTAAAATTTACTATCCACATCATCATCATCATCATCGATATCGGGTAATCCTAAGGGAGTACTAAATTTTATTAACAATTGCATTTCAAACACTACTAACAAATATGTCACTACTATATATGATTCCACTTGAATGATCCTAATTATATAGAGGAATATTAGGAATAATGTGAATATCCATCTTTGCTTTTTCAGCATTATATATCTATTTAAGATATAGAATACTTATCTATCTGTCTTCTATAAATCATTGAAAACCTTTTATAAAATTAAGTGTATGCGGGTTCCATATTTTTTTATTAATCTAATTTTTTTAATGTTTAAGTTTATTGAAAACATACATTTAGAAGCTTTTACATCTATACTGCATAATCGTCCCAAAGTTCATCCGCTTAGTAGAACAAGGGCAAATAAAATTAACTTTATATGCGATGAGGAGCATGTGAATCCAATACAATTAGTAAAATCAGAAATGCTTCCATATGTCGACAATTGGGAGCTGATGCATTGCTCCAACACACATATCTACTTAGCAAGTAAATAAAAAATCCAAGTATTCTCAATTATTGGAGATACTCAATTAGTCAAAAAACTAGAATTATCAGGTGTTTTAGGATTAGCCACTTCACAAGATTGTTTATTTGTCACGACACTTGGACAATTGTTAATATATGAGATATAAAGAGACTTTGCACAGATTGGATAGTTTAAATTTGAGATTCAATACCCATTTAGATATATTAGAATTATGGATGAATCGCCTAAACAACTAGACTTTTATGAACTATTATTAGCAGACGATGTGGCAAACCTAACGAAAGTTTACTGCAATGTTTATAAGATTTTCAATGCAAGATCTGTGAAATTTACTGAGTTCCCTTTATTAGAGAGGGGATAATTAAAATAAGATAAAAGAAATGATGCCTGGTGGATTTAAAAATCAACAGAATTTAAAATTGTCTATGTGGATAAAAAAACTCTACATGAGATTTTGATATTGGAACCTGAAGAAAAATATGCAAATTCGTTTGTATTACTTTAATTGGAACAATCTATTGATATTTATAAAATTTCTTATGGAATGAAAGATTAGATTTAATTAATATTCAGAATTAACAATGACAATCATGTTCCTGGATTCGCTTGTATTGGAAGAGGATATATAGACTCATTTAAAAAGTTACTCTGTTATTCATATGGTTAAATAATGCATTTATACTCATATTCAATTTAATAGAATAATCTATAAATAGTAGAGGAAGGGATGAAAATTTTAGATGATGAATATAAAATAACTTATTTGGACTCTTATGATAAGAATTTATTTGTTGTTTAGCTAGGGTGTCATTTTGCATTTGTTCATATCTAGGAATTTATTTTCAAAATCGATAAATTAACTTATTTAAATGAACAATATTAAATATAACTATTATACGGAAAGAGATTAATTGCCCTAACCTAGGATTCATTTGAGTTTTTGAACCTATTGGATTTTGATACATTCTTAAATGATTATGTTAAAAATTTGGAATTCAAAAGGGCAATGTCAAATGGAATCAGAATTATGAGAGGAGAATTAACTATACTAAAACTACCCTTGAGTAAATCAGATACTTTAATTTAATTAACAGAATTCTTTAAAAAACTAGCTTTTACTTACTCTATATTTTTGGCAAAATTTGAGCCAACTAAGATGAAAGAAGCTTTAAGAGAAATAATATCTTTTCTCATCTATACTGAAAACACATCATATCTATTTACGAATATTAAGGATCTCCTAGAGGCCTAAGAATAATTACAATTGTTTGAAGAACTTGTGGAGGAGTTCATTACACATCACAGCCTTCCCTATATTCCAGATTAATACTTATATGACATATGTTAAAAATATGTATAGTAGAATAGAGTAGAAATGATATAGAATTTAGTGAGTTCTTTAAATTTGGAATAAGTGGAAACAGCAATCTTGGTTAGAGCTTGCGATGAAACCAATTTAGATGATGATTTAATATATGTGTGCACTGCCAAAAGAGACTACATAACTCCAATTGCAAAATTATTAGGGAGATAAATTATCACCCAAAAATGTTATGATTATATTATTTGCTGTGTCTCTGGTAAAACAATTTATGGAGATAAGTTAAATGATTTTGAATATAATGATTGCTTAAAGAACTTGGTTTAATTTTTATTTATAAAGGAAAATCTAGAAAGATTTCTATCATTAGATAAGATGCAAGCCTTTTAAATAATATATCAACTATTTTAGGAGAAGGCATCAAAGTGCTTAATAAATAACAAAAATGAGATAGTTCTAAAATCTGAAAATTAGGAATATTAAATATTCCAAGAGAATAACCAAGATCTAATTATACATCAAAAAATATTCCTATCTCTCAAAGCTATATCAAATGACATATGGTTTGCTGTATTTGGATGCAAATTAATATTATAGAACTATAAATTCATCAAATAAATAACAATAAATCTTATCTGTACTTTGATGGATAATTTTGAATAACTTAGACCATATTGGACTAATGATTAATTAAATAATATATTTCTAATAAGATGTTTAATGAAGGAGGAATTCGACTCAGATTAATTAGAGTTATTGCTCTCACATTCGCATTAAATAAAATAATATACTTTAGTTTAAGTCTACATCTATACCCTTTAAAAGAAGTATGGTAGAGCATTCGAGGCTTTCACAAAAATTGAAAATAAGTAAGTGTTGTCACTCATTTTCTTTTGGCTGTCATAACTATTTTAATAATAGCCAATGATTTACAATTCCAAAAATGATGAATTCATAATAGATGCAGTGAAATTCTTGCTGGTGATTGATCCATAGAAAGCATATAAGGTAAAATGAACTAAATATAATAGTTTATAGAAAAACATTTATCAACAAAACAAGATGTTATATTGCTGGCCTTAGAGAATACTCAATACTAGTAACATTTTGTGGACTATCTTCAGCATTTATTTTCAAATGAGAAAAAGTTATATTTGATTAACGATCAAACAAAAGTATACATTATACATTATCTAGATCCTTTACTTAAAATATTTATGCAAAAACGAACCATCAAAAGTACTGAATACTATTAAAACAATTATGTTTCCATTAGATGAAGCATTACTCCTAACTAAAGAGTATAACATTTTAGAAGCCGCAGCATATATTTATACAATAACAGGAGCTGTTTAAAATGCTTTATCAATCTACACAAATTTATTTTTACAGTTTTTAAAGAAATGTATCTAGCTATTGATTAAACAATAAAAATTACAAAAAAGTGACATAAATGAACTAGATAATAGAGTCTAAAATTTAATAAATTTTATAATTAAATGCTAGGAAGAGGATTAAAATCATTAATCTTTATGGTTTTAATTCTTAGATCAATTCTTTAAAGAGAATAAATTGAGAACTTTTCAAGATCCTAAAATACCTAAACCAGTTAAGGACTTGCTCTGTGACTATCTTAGTAGATTATTAGTGATTATGGCATCCTATGTTGAAATAACATACTTATTTGATTAATTATAGTAGAACTATGGAGAATTACCAGTTTAAGTATTCAGATAGTCAATTAATTCTATCAAAAACAAATGCGATAATGATATGAAAACCTATGATCAACTAAGCAGAATTTTTGGAAATGCATAATGTGATATAACTGAACAATTGTTTAAAATTAATGTAATTATATATTTATAGTTTATTAGTAAAGTGGATGG
Organism: Paramecium bursaria; assembly: GCA_016759055.1. Classification (NCBI taxonomy): domain Eukaryota; phylum Ciliophora; class Oligohymenophorea; order Peniculida; family Parameciidae; genus Paramecium; species Paramecium bursaria. The sequence goes on from VMTU01000254.1 coordinate 100,868, forward strand.
TAGGCAGATTACTATTGCAGTAGATGTCATCTTGAGATCATCCAAGGTGTCAATTGTATTATATTTAATTGCGAACATACATTTCACGACTATTGTGTTCTAACTGGATATTGCAAAATTCCATATTGCGATTTTTGTAATGATGAAACTGCTTATAAAAGTAAATAATGTTAATATATATTAGTTCAGGTGGAAAAGCTTTTAAAAAAACAATAATTATTTTACTAATTAGGTGATCAGCAAATGCTAAAATTGATGACTATGAATAACCCTTCTAAAAAATAACCTGATAGAGATCCTATAAATTTGAGGGATAAATTAAAAAAATATGACTATTTTTTATCCTTATAGAAAACATATATTTGATTATATAAAATATAATTATGTAAAAGTCCTAGTCTAATGTTTCTGTGTTAAGTGCATGGTTCAATTTGGAGAGAGCACTTAAAGATGTTTCCACAGACGGTGACTCAATGACCTATATGACTAGACCTTAAACATCAAAACTATTCAGAGAATATTAGAATTTCCACTCTGTAACGAATCCATATTAAAAAAGAGTAAAACCCTAAGACCATTAACGGCATTCACTGCTCCACCTGCATTCACTAGACCCTAGACTGCATTGACATCAAAAAGGCCATCTGAGTAGGAAAAATCAAGTGTTTAATAAAATGTTAGAAAAATATTAAGCCGAAAAGTCTCGGCAAGGCCTCATAAAAAGTTTGGATTTGATAATATTCATGTTCCACCCGAATCAGAAATTTAAATTGATGAAGAGGCGATTGAAATGACTACTTAAATTCATACAGTAAATGTTGACTAAATCATCGATTTATACAATAGTAAATGCATCGATAGAAAGTAAAATTATAACCCAGAGCATGCATTAATGTTTGTTGAAAAATTTAGGAAATTATGCATTAATGAAAAAATTGTTTTAGAAGACAACTTGATGGGTGTTGAAAGCGCTAACTCTTTATACAATATATTAAGGTACAACAATAATTTTTACTCACTAAATCTCAGTAAAAATAATTTACAGGATGAAGGATTAAGAATTATAACGGATTTGATGAGAGTTAATCCTAGCATTTGCCATATTGATATTTCAAGCAATGTAAACATTATTATTAATTTTATAAGAATATAACTCCTCAAGGTGCTTAGGAGTTCTTTAATGAATTATTTAATATCCATAGCATATATTCTGTTGACATATCATGTAAAGATGGACTTAATAGAAATAAGATTTCAGTGAGAGGTTGTGAACCTTTAGAGATAATATTGAAACATAATCATCCTATGTAATTCCTAAATTTAAAGGGATGTTAAATTCAACAAACAGGGTTTGAATGCATAATGGCTGGATTGTAGGTCAACTCTAATTTACAATATTTGAATGTGTCCCACAACGATTTAGGACCTGAGGCTGCATCTTATATGTCTACATATTTAACTAATTGTTTCCTAACAGAAATTGATCTTAGCTTCAACCCAATTGGAAATTCTGGAATTGAGTATGTTGCCAGAATGTTTGAGAAGCCAAACTTTTAACTTAAAAGAATCAATCTGGCAGGATGTGAAATAAAATCATTAGGTGTAATGAGGCTATTCGGTGGATTATCCTAAAATAGATTCTTAGAATAATTAATTTTAGATGATAACAATTTTCAAGGTAATGGTTTTAATGGGATAGAATAGTTGCTGATATCAAGATGTCCTATTAGTTATTTATCTCTATCGAAGTGTTTAATAAGCCCTGAAGGAGCAGATGCAATTGGTAATGGTTTAGAAAGAAATAGATATCTAAGAACATTGATATTAAGAGATAACAGAATAGGAGATGTTGGGGGTTAAGCTATATTTAAAGGACTAAACTTCATCAAACTGGATGTAAAACGATGCGGCATAACAGATAAGTCTTGCAGTGCTTTGTCTCAAATGATTAAGGTTAGTTAGTAACTTTAATCTCTTTGTTTGGCAGATAATGATTTTCATGATGCCTCAGGGATTGTAATCTGCGAGGCTATAAGAATAAATTAGAGTGTGGAGAATTTAGACATTTCTGAGAATCCTATTAATTACAAGTACGTAGAGGAACTCAATAAGGTGATTTCAAATATTAGACTCATAAAGGATTAAAATAAAATACCAGAATATGAGAAGGAAGTTTAAAAATTAACTTGTATATTCTATTATAAATATTAGAATTCTCGAGATAGAAATACGAGGTAGAGAAAGAAGAATAGAAAATAAAGAGGGCATTTTTCGATCTAAACGACTAGTTAGAAAAAAGTAAGGTTGATAAGGAAAAAGTGAAAAATGACCAAATTCAAAAAACAATAGATCTTGAAAACAATATGAATGATATTATAGCAAATAATAGATAAATGGAATTAGATATCAGATAAATGGATCAAGATAATCAAAGCTCTCTACTTAAAATGGATGATTAAATATAAGATCTTATTAATGAGATAGCCAAAAATAATCAAATCACTATAAAATTAACATAAGAAATAAGAATTTCAAAGGATAAAAAATAATAGAGGAAATATTAAATTGATTAAAAATTGGAAGGCCTAAGAAGAGCAGATCAAATAGAATAGAAGCAATATGATAGGATGTTGTTAGAATATAAGTAGTTGGAAGATAGAATTAAAATGATGAAAAACTAATTATAAAAGAAACTTTGAATATAATATAAAAAAATCAATTTTTGTGTGTGTATTTTATTTTGTTTTTTAGTTATCATTTAGGCCTATTATACTAACAATTTGGGCGTCTCCCTTATTCAATAATTGAATGTTCTTGATCGCATATGCCACAATATATTATCTTGTTTGGGGAAAGTCTCATATTTCTTTTGCAGGGATTGCATTTATGTCCAACTTCCTAACAAGATTTACAAATAACAGGTTTGAATTCACCGGCATCCCTTAAATTAATAAGATTGATACTTATAGTATCCATATTCCTTTTTCAATTTTTGATAATATCTCTCTGTAAATTTCAGCTCTCCTGTGGCATCATTTTATTCATACAGTTTAACATGCTGAAATTTACATTCTGGTCCATCACGGCAAAATCCATACATATAATCTAAACATAATTTTCTCACAATATGTTTTCTATTTTATTTTGCATATATGAAATACTTTGTGCAGTGAGGTCCTTGATGACAGAATCCTTTATCATAGTCTGGACAAGGGATATACTTATGCTCTAATTCACAATTTTATTTGAAGCAACGATCTTTCTAAAAATCTAAACAAAGTTCTCTTGGTTTTTAATTTTACATCTATTGATAAATATTTAAAATATATTTGTTTTCATTTATAGAATAAATTCTATATACTTAGTCAATTTAGCACAAACTAATCACCGTATTTCGAAAATTAATGTAGTTCTAAAATCAACCAATCATATTTTTCTACCCTGTCTTTATTCCCGAGGTTAAAGTAGAAGAGAGTGAAGATTCAAAGGAAAAAGAAAAGGAAAAACAAACTCCCACTAAAGAAATCGAACTAGAATCACAAGAGACTTCTGTTTGTTAAAAGAAAGGACGGGGCCACTCTTGGTCTTAAGAGGAAATAGATACTTTAGTGGAGAAGTTCAAGAAATATAAAGGAAATTGGGCAAAAATTGTAAAACACCTTAAGGGAAGAAATATCTCTTAATGCAGCCAAAAATATAGAAAACTGCATGACTAGCAATAAAGAACAAAGAAAAAGTGGAGTTAGGAGGAAGATTAGGAATTATTGAAAGGATATCGTGAACACGGTAAATAATGGCATAAAATTTCTTTAAGTAACCATTAATTAATATATTATTTTAGTGATTCCAGGGCGTACGTGTAAGCAAGTAAGAGACAGATTCATCAATAAACTCGATCCTTCGTTAAATTTCTCGCCTTGGACAGAAGAAGAGGATAAAGAAATAATTTACCTTTATTCAATATTTGGACCAAGATAGACATACATCTCCTAGCAGTTAAAATACCGCTCTGAGAATGCAGTCAAAAATAGATTTTACTACTGTCTACAGAAAGACTACAATGGCTAACCACATCCCTACTTAAAAGTCTAAGGAGCTTGAGTTATTTGTTTCTATTATTTTATTTATAATTTTTTGGGATCAAATATTTCATCTTTCATATTGAAATAGCTGGATTATAACCTTTTCAACAATCCTAAGGATGAAATCATTTATTTTAAGTAATAATTATAATAAAAGAACTCCAAAATAGGATTTCCAATTTTTTTGGAAATAGCAAAACAACTAGTGTTTTACTCCACTAAAACAATAAACTTATTATATTCACTTAGACATCTAGAAAATTTGATTTTAATTCTTATAGTTGTCGATAATATAAATTTATGTTTTTCATAACTTGCATAAATAAAATAATAATTATTATTATCGAGGTCAAACCCTTAAAATAAACAGTAACTCTCTCTATGAGGCCTTACTTTTTAATTTGAGGGTGGGATAGTCTCGAAATAAGACTTATAGAATTATAGTATATTAATATTAATTTTATGGAATGAACTTCATTATCAACCCTCTTTTCAATGTAAATTATGTTTCATTAATAACATGAATAACATATAAGGCAATTAACAAACATACTTCTTCTTCGTGCCCTTTTTCATCCCCTAGCCCTATAATTATATGTAGGATTAGATAAAAGTAGAAGAACAACCGATTCAAAATGATGAACCTGTTTAATAATTAGTTGTTTAGCAAGCTGAGCCTGAGAGTTAAGAAACGCACATTCAGCTTAAAAAGGGCAAAGGACATGCCTGGACAGAAGGGGAAATTAAAACACTGGTTTAGTTCTATAAGAAATACAATGGGCATTGGAGTTAAGTAGTAAAACATCTTAAAGGGAGAAACATATCCTAATGTAGTTAAAAATACCGAAAATTGCTCGATTAAGAAAGGAGAACAAAGAAAAAGTGGACATAAGAGGAAGATGACCAATTAATGAATGCTTATCAAAAGTATGGACGTCAATGGCTTAAAATTGCTGAAGGTATTCAATTTCTTCTATTTTTAGAACTTCCTTCAAGATCCTGCAAACAGGTCCGAGACAGATTCATAAATAAGCTTGACCCTAACTTGAATAAATAAATGTGGTCATAATAGGAAGATGAACGAGTTATGGAATTGTTTCACTAATTAGGGCCAAGATGGACTTATATTGCTCAATAATTGCAGAATAGATCGGAGAATTAGGTTAAGAACAGATTTTATTACTCGTTGTAAAAAAAATACAATGGTGAGCCACACCCGTATCTTAAAATTGAATAATGATCTCTATAAAATTTATTTTTTCTCATTATTTATACATTTCATCAATCTACTTTTGGAATACCTTTTTGGCCTCATGTCTCTTTAATTTGAACGTGGTGGTAAAACAATCGTATGTTTATAAGGATTTTGGCTCAACGTAAATCTTCTTTACCTATTTTTATTATAAACATATTATTACTTGCTCTAATGAATTTAGTTTGTTCTGACGTCCTGCTGATAACAAATTCTCCAATAGGGCTGAAATAATATTTGGGTTTTTGCATAATTCTTCAAAAGTTCCTTAAATGTTGTTTTAACTGGCGAATTTTGTCACCCAATCCTGATGTGGGATAATGATTGCCACACAATAATATTGCAAGGAATCACCATACACAAAGGATTCAGCAACTCCTGTGGCCCTATTATATATCGATTCAATTTTTTCTGGTGCGATATACTCTCCTTAAGATAACTTGAAAATATTTTTCTTTCTGTCAATAATTTTTAATCCTCCATTCGGTAATATCATACCGATGTCTCCACTATGAAGCCAACCTTCCTAGTCAACTGCTTCATGTGTTTTTTCAACATCTTTATAATATCCAGCAAATATGCCAGGTCCTCTGACACAAACTTCTCCCCTGGGAAATGGTTTCCCATCGATTACGTCAACACTATGATAATTCATTTCTGGAACATCCACTAATTTCATCTCGGTATTGGCAGTAACTCCACCCACACATCCAGTTATTGTGTCCCAAGTAGCACTAATGAATTCAGCTCCAGTTCCTTCTGTTTATCCATATCCCTCAAGCATGGGCACACATGCGGCGATTCTCATAAAATCTTTTACTTCTTATTACAAAGGAGCTGAGCCTGTGACCAGCAGCCTACATCTCCCTCCAAATAAATCTCTTACCCCCTAAAAGGCTTTATCATACAATGAGTCAGTAACCCTACCGTCTCTCCTTAAATTCTCTAATTTGACTTAAATGGCTCGTTCAGCAAACATCTTCTTAACTCCTGTGACTGCTTCGATCTTTGCCTTTATGCCATCATAAAATTTATTGTAAAGACGAGGTACAGATAAGAATAAGGTTGGTCTTAACTTAGCTATATCTTCTTTCAATAAATTGGGATCCCCTCGATAAAATCTAAATTAATTTTATTCGTTTACCCTATTGTAGCTCCAAAATAAATCATGCTAACGACTGATAATTTCTCCATAATGTGAGGTAATGGTAAATACGAAAGATGCACATCATTCTCATTAAAATTAGCTTCGGTGTATGCAGCTGCAGCAACTGCTGAGATTAAATTCTGATGTGTAATCATGGCTCCTTTAGGATTTCCAGTTGTGCCAGAAGTATATGAGAATGTAGAAATATGATTAGGTCCATATTTTTAAATGGGCAATATATTTTTTTTGCCAAGTTCCATTATATCTTAAAATTAGTATATATTATATCCAAGCTTAATAAGTTCGGCTCTCTATTCTTCAGAGATTGGATCAAAGAAAATTAAGTTTTTCAATTGATATCTATCTTTCACTTGTAAAATTGTTTTCAAAGCATCAACTGATAAAAACATAGTTTCCAAATTTGTTTACCCTAAGATAAATGGGATCGAATCAGCTCCTATGATAGTTGAATAGTAATAATACCTAAAGTGTCATAAAATGGAACCATGGTGTAACCATAAAGATAACATGCAATATCCACTAACATCCATTCTACTCGATTCTTGGAAAATATTCCGATTAATTGTAGATGAAAATCTTAGAACTCATTTACTTTCTTTACGAGTTTCAAATGTTGAAGCCCACTTCCAACTGAACTACTCTAATCATTAGCTTATGAATATGTCAAAAATTCGTAATCATCTTTTCCATATTTTCCAAGAAAATCTTTATTCGGGAATCTTCTAACCGACCTTAAGAAGGCATCCTGAATTGTAATTGTTTCTGGGTCAGGTTAGGTAATTAGTGCATCTTTGCATTTCACGTTTCTATAGACTTCTGTTTCACCTTATTTAGCTTAGGATACGGCAACAGAATATTTGTTTTCCCTAATCTCCGATTAACCACAACCCATTTATATATAATATTTAAAATTTATTTCAAAGAAAATCTGGGATTGGTTATTAGGACTACTTTAATACAAACTCTAGATCCCTTAATGTCCTGGGGTTAACCTCATTGGTTCTTATGAAAGTAATTGATCTTCCCTCCTTGCCTGCTCTTGCAGTTCTTCCTATTCTATGAATATATTCATCAATAGTTTAAGGAAATTCGTAATTTATCTATATTTAATTAAATATAAATTACCACTATGTCAACATCCTTGATGTCTAATCCTCTTGCTGCAACATTTGTCGCTATCATACATTTAGTTTCTCCAGTACGAAATGAGGCTAATACTTAGAATCTTTAATTTTAAGTTAAATCTCTATTAATGAAGGTGGATTTGATTCCTTATCTATTAAGTAGGTAATCTAATTTCTCTGTATCCTTACGAGTTTAACAAAAAACCATAATCTTCTATCCAACAGATTCATTAATTATTTTAACTAATTCTGGTAATTTGTCTGACTCATTGTTGTACTCTAAGAATTCTTATTTTATGTCCTTATTAATTGATAATCCATAATTTCCAATTTGTACAAATTTTGGACTTTAAATGCATAATTCTTTTGCGAATTTCTCTACATTTCTAGGCCATGTAGCACTGAAAAATAAAGTTTATCTGTCTTTTCTAATTTTCTCAGATATCTACAAAACTTATTCAGTAAATCCCATATCTAACATGGTGTCTGCTTCATCTAAAATTAATTAGGTTACAGATGATAGGTTTAATCCATCATTAATCATATCAATTAATCTTCCTGGAGTGGCTACAACTACTCTGGGAAATTTAGAAAGATGATAGTATTAATCCTCCTTATTTTACCCACCAACAACAAATGCAACTGATGTAAATTTTTTATAAACTTCATATGTTTATTATGCTAATTCTCTGGTTGGTTCTAATATGACAATTCTGGGTCCCTTGCATTGAGGTTGAGCTCTCAAATGAGCTATGCTAGGTAGGGCAAATGCCAAAGTTTTACCAGATCCAGTTTTAGCAATAGATATAAGGTCATGTCCTTAAAATATTATTGGTAAAGATATTCTTTAAATTAGTGATGGTTCTGTGATCTCTAACAATTTAATTTTCTCTTAGAGATCCATTTCAAAACACTCAAAATTGTTTGCTAAATACTACACATCACCATTTATTTGGTGTTCTTTCAAGATTGGGTCTTTCTTTTAAATTTCTTCAAATTTATAGTTGGAAAAATCCTTGATAACTTCACCATGTTATTCTTGATTAAGGGTATTGAAGTAATTAACCTAAAATTATTTTAATTAGTATTCAGATCTATTTTAATAATTGCCTTATAATCTTCTTTATCCATAACTTCTACTATTTCTATTGTCTCTACTATCTCTATAGTCTCTGCTATCTCTGCCATATCTATTATCCCTGTTTTAATCTCTATGATTGTTTTGGGTGGAATTATTATTACGATCCTAAAAATCATAATCCTAAGTTTGATCTTCCTTGAAGTTATAATTGGTGAAGTTATAACGGATCAAGCTCTGATTTAAGGTTTAATTTACCCACATTAGAGAAGAATTCGGGTATATTGGATGAATGTGCTAAATAAATGCTTAGGTAAATTATTTAGCCAACCATCTCTAACTAATCATAATTAAAATTTTATCATTTTAATCTATTCACACAACCAATTGAATGGAGAATCTGGTTAAAAAAAGTCTTCTTTTACTCAGGCTATTCCTATGTAACCCTTCGAGACTGTCTTGGTTTCAATATTTCGGTTGCTCTTGGTATTTATTTTTCTAATTAATCCATCTTTTTGTTAAGTTGATCGAATATATTTAGTTCATCAATTTAAAATTGTGTAAAATCTATTTCTTAAGTAGTTCTTGATAGGTATGGATGTTCAAATACCTAATCAATGGTTAGTCTATTTTACTAATCAGTAAGTAATTTCTCTATCAAATCCCTAGCAAGATCAGGACAATTAAATTAGTAAGGATATTTAGGATGTTTTTTATGATGCATTTCATACAATATAACTCCCAATGACCATAAGTCCACTTTATTATTATATTTTCCTTTTGTTATTTCTGGTGCCATATATTCGAAGGTACCACACATAGTATCTCTGTATTAATTGTTCTCAACTTCAACAGACCATCCAAAATCACAAAGTTTAACAATCTAATTTTTTAAAAGTATATTTTCAGGCTATTTAAAAAAGTTATATGGAAAAGTACCTTCAAATCTCTATGTATTATGTTGTTCTAATGCAGATATTTTATGCCTGAACATATTTAACTAAAGTAATATAGAATTTCTTGCTCTTATATATTTTGAATTAGTAGTGGTCCTCCCTCTGCATACTCCATTACCATCTTTAAAGATTCTCGATCTTAAGAGAAACTATATAGTTTTATAATGTTTTCATGATCCATCTTTTTATGAATCGATATTTCTTTTTATAGTTGAGAATTTGTAACTTCCTTGAAAAGACCCTTGGGAATCTAGGGTTCAAAAAATATATTTTTACAATTTTCATAGCATAGTAAATTCCAACTCGTTAAACCAACATAACTCGACCATATGTACCATGTCCTATTTCTTTTATTTCTTCATAGTCATTTGGTTAGCAATTTTATGCATGTCCTTTGATCCTATATTATCTAAATCAGATACCAATCTTAATCTCTACATTTAGGGGAACAATATTGTATGTTTTCACAATAAGGACAAATAACTGGATTTACCCGTTCATTAGGCGAAAAAGGATCAAAGAAATAACATAATTTATTGTTGCAAAGTCTATTCATAATTATGTTAGAAGAAAGAAATAAAATCAAATAAGAGTAAAAGCAACTTTAAGAAAACTGCAATATATGTGAACAGAAAATCAAAGGCTTACTTAAGAGAGCAAAGTTCTGGTATTAATGTTATCTTAAATAAAAAAAGTGTATTTTGTAATAAATTCATATGCAAATCTCACCTCGTTAAGAAGCGACCTGATCCTCTAAATTTGGAAAAGCTAATCTAAATTTGCAGTCAATGTGAAGAAGCAAAATTAGAGAAACTTGTCTTTGAAAAGGTTCTTTTATAATTCAATATATATTTATTTAGCATAATAAAACACAATAGGAACTTTTAGAATAAGAGCATGATTCCTTGTTGTAAATCGAGGATTTGATGAAGAAGATGGAACAGCTGAAGAATGAATAATAAAATATTCGGGAAGAAAAAAAGTTATAAACAGATAAACACTTGAGTCTGGTTTAAAACATTTAATAATAAATTTCAGAGTTGGACTAACGTTTGGAAGAGTAAAACGAAGAAGCCGTTCAATTGAATGAAAGGCACAGGCTATTGTTGTAAAACAAGAGAGAGGAAGAAAATCAGAAGTCTGTCTATGAATAATAAATATAGGAATAGTATCTTTATATATTTATTTTTAAAAAGATAAAAAGAGTTATACGAAGCCGACCTGACACTCAAAAATTTATGTGAGACTATTAATTAATTGGAAAATGAATTAAAACAAGTTATAATTATTGATGTTCCAATTGATCGAAAATTAGATAGATCTGAAGAGGGGAAGGGAACTATCATGTTTAATAGTGATTTATTTAATTTGAATCGTCCCTCAAACATCTAAAAAAAATCAGGAATTAAGGATAAGCCCGTCTCCAATAAGGGGTATTGGTGTGTGTGATTTGTTTATTTTAATATAAAAATATGCAAATTAAAAAAACGTTCTGTGGATTTACGGATCGTAAGGCAATTCTTGAATTGTTCAAGGACGTGGATCAGGAATTTCAGTAGAAGTTGCTGCGTGAAAACAATTTCTTTTTTTTAAACGAACCAACGGCCCAGGAAATAATCCAGCTTCTTACCGTAGTAGAGAGGTGCTCTCCTGTAAAAAAGAGTAATTGGAGTTCGGCTTAAGATAAATTGCTGAATATAATAGTATATGGAATATGTTGTCGTACTCAAACAGAGCCACTTAACCTAGTAAATGCATATTTTAATCCTTTTTAGAATTCTTTATAATGGGAACAGGTCGCAAGACTCTTTCGTCACCACAATTGGAGAGCATGTAGAAACAGGTGGTTAAGTGAAAGATAATATAAGGTCCCTTGGACGTAGGAAGAGGACAAGGTACTTACTGAACTACAACAAAAAATTCCAAATCGATGGTGTGAGATAGCAATGGAATTAATGAAAAAATGTCGAACTCCATATATGCGATAGGGTAAATAATGCAGAGATAGGTGGGTTAATAAATTGGATCCAAATATTGTTACGTACTCATAACTTTTAATTTAATATTAGTATACCATGGTATAAGGAAGAAGAATTAAAACTGTTCCAAGAGGTCTAAATTAGGGGGAAAAAATGGGCAGAAATCTCTTTGAAGGTTTTTAAACTAAGAAGGACAGAGAATACAATAAAAAATCGATTCTACAACCTGTTAAAGCAAGAGGAGAATAGGTTGAGCATGTACTAATTTCCAAAGGAAGAAAAGGAAGCAATTCTGATTCAAAGTGTGATTGAGTAGTTAGAAAAATAAATCGCTAGCCACAAAACAATGTTTCGTTTGAAGGAAGAGACCAATTTCGATATAAACAATATTTATATAGTAGATGAATAGCTCAACTTTGATGGAGAGGTTGTCATAATTAAAGGGAGAAAGATTTAAAAAATTAATTAATAATGAATTGTTTAATTTGTTTGCATCCATAAACTCTTGAATAACTACCTTGTAAACATGAATTCTGCCGGCCATGCATCATAGCATACATAGAGAATGCCGTAAACTGTAAATATGAGTCCATCACTTGTCCAAGCTGCCCAATTCTCATAAATTATAAAGAATTTTGTCCATATCTAGTCATAAATAGAGATGTTATTTGTAAAGTATTTTTAAGACACTATATAGGTATGTTAAAAATCTGTAAACTAACACAAGTGCAATGTTTGCAAATAATGTGGTGAATTTCATATAGGATCATGTGGCCATAGATGTCCATCATGTTTTATACCAATAGAAAAATTGAGTGGTTGTAATCATATAACATGTTAATGTAAATATGAATTTTGTTGGATCTGTCGAGGTAAATTTTCAAGTACTCATTATAGATTGTGGAATCTATTTGGTTGTCCAAGTAAGAAAATTTTATTATAAAACAATTATAAAGTTCCTGGATCTATGTTAAGAGAAATAGAACCATTAGAACATCCCAATTTAGTTAGACTACTATTGGCAATACCAAGAATATTAGCATTTTTAGTTATATTGATTGTGTTGATCATAGTATATCCTTTCTTTGTATTTTGGCTAACTGGTGAATACTATTTCAAATAATTTAAAATATCAAGGTATCTATTAATCCGACAAGAATGAGGATTTTGTTGGTTATATTTGCACCATTGACATACCTATTCCTATTCTTCGTGAGTGGACCATCGAAAGCATTAATTAATTTAAAAAAATGTAGATGAATTATTTTATTATATATTAAATCATTATACTACCTAGTCTTAGACAAAACTAAATTTTACAACTCTATTAACTCTACTATTTTCTTCACCATAATCTTGATCATTGAATACAGCCTAAAAATTAATAAAATTATTAAAATTATAAGTTACCCTATTTCCACCTCCTACATCATATTCGTCGTAATCGTCCTAATCAATATAATTGGAAAAATCGGTGATTGGGGGTTCGTATTTGCAATTGTAGACTTTATCCCAATCAATAGATTAGAAGAATTTATGTCTTTTAATCTCATCTTTGGATTTAAAACCTATTCTCTTCGTTGGATTTTTGTCAAGCATTTACTAAAATATTAAATTATATTAACTGTTATTAGATCTTTTGCTTCGGGCGATATTTATTTATTTATCCATTTCAAGTTTCCAGATTAAATATTTTTATACATAGTTGGGATATCATCATTGTAAAACGGTGGCTCTCCATTTAGCATCTCAAAAAGTACAGTTCCAATACCATATATATCACTAGCCTTTCCTGTTCCTGTTTTCGATAACATTTCTGGAGATATATACGCTGGCGAACCACAAAAACTGGTAGTCGTGTCTTTGTCCCCTACTCCTTCTTTCGATAATCCAAAATCAGCCAATTTAATATGTCCTTTTTCAGATATTAAGATATTTTCTGGTTTCATATCCCTATATACAATATCTTATGTATGGAGATATTCTATCGCTAAAACTAGTTCTGCTATATAAAATCTAGCCTCTTATTCAGTGAATGTTCCCTTAGCAGAAATGTATAATGATAGATCTCCACCAGAGCAATAATCTAAAATTAAATATAAGTGATTAGGAGTCTTTAATTTATTTATTTTAAATTACTTAAAATGCATAATGGAGACCTAAAATAAATGGATGATGACAATTTTTCAATATATTTGCTTCGCTAACAGCATATTTCAACTACTTTTTTAATATTAAGTTTCTTTTCTTTAATGCCTTCATCGCATATTTTTGTTAATCATCCTTCTTTTTAACTAATAAAACTTTTCCAAAAGCTCCAGATCCAAGTTCTTTTATCACTTCAAACGAACTGAATTGAACTTTACACTCTCTTACTAATATATCTACTGATTCGTTTGGTGACTTGTTTTCTTCAACATTTATTGAGCTTCTTGATTAAGAGATGTCTGATTATCGATAAGATTCTTAATCTTTGGGCATATGAAGTGGTTAGTCAGGAACAAATTGTTTCTCAACAACTGCCTTGATAGGTATTTATTAATTATCCTCATCATTAATGAATACTTCAGTATTTTTTGGGATGAATTCCACATTTATTTCATTTCTTAATTTAATGTATATTTTACGCTTTAATCTTTTCATCTAGTTTTTAAAAATAAACGGCTGCTTGAAATAACTATGAAACCCACTACTGAGCAATATGTTCATGTTTACAAGCCAATAACATTCTTTGAGTATGCATCAATTCGAAATAAAAGTACCCTTATCTAGTTAAAAGACTTTTAGGTGCCATCATTACGCTTTTAACATTTTTCAGCAGTATAATTTCAAGGGGTTTCAAAGGATAATCTTTTAATTCCTTGTATCTAATAAATACCCCTTCATCAGGGTTTAAGACAAAATATCTTAAATTCAAAGTAACTAACATTTATCCAGTTTTATAAATATAACCAGAAGTTATTGGTGGTCTTGGAGGCATGAACTCATCAACTCCTCCAGCTTAAGGATATTATGAATTCGTGTTGTAGGTTGCTAATAAATTTTTTATTTCATCGGTTGCATAATCTAGAAATGTTTTATCGGATTTGTCTTTAATATTAATGTCAGCCTATTTATATAATAATAGTCTAATCATATGCAATTGATTTGTCTTAGCAGCCAAAATTAAGGCTGTTCCTTTTTCAGTGACTTGATTAACATCTATGCTTGATTATTATAGAAGAAATTCCAACACTAAATATATATAATATATATACTATTATTGCTTTATCTATGTATTGATATTAATAACGGTGTGTTTCCGTCTTCTGTTACCTTATTTATATCAACATTTTGTGAGATAAGATATTCAACAGTTTACAACCTTTCCAAAAAAACAGCAAAGTGAATTGGATTCCAGCCTCCTAAAGTAGCAGTATTCAACTGTTCTGGTTTCACCTATAGGTTCTTAAGTTCAGAAAGCTTATCTTACTTTATGTATTGGAATATAAACTATTCTATATCGATTTTTTTTTCTTATTTTGTTTCTTATTTTTTTTCTTCATCTGAAGAATGTTCACTTGTCTCAGAAACCTATGACAACTTTGCTCCTAATTGTACACCAAGCTTATCATAATATCGTTAAACGAGACGCTTTTATTCCTTTTAAGATAATTATGCCTCTGTTTCTCTGATTTCAACAGAAATAATCTGATTATTCTAGAGTTCATAAAACGAAATAGGCCAACCATGTATTAATAATACCTAAAAATATTAAATTATGTGAATTACAATGTGTTAATCCTTTTTAATTTTTACAATTAAATCTAAAATAGGTTTACCAACTCTTTTTGAAATCATTTCAAGCACCTAATCAGATGTCTATTCAGGATCTACATCTATTTTTTCAGTCTTTTTTTAAAGAAATCCAGAATAATACTGCAAAATCAATCTCATATAAATATTTTTTAATGTACTTTATTAATAATCATTCATTGACTGCAAACTTTCTTAAGGGGAAATTATTGACTTTCTTCCATTATCTCTCAGTTTTTTAAGCTAAAGAATATATAAAAATATTACCTCTTTGATGTCTGTTTAATCTGTGTCTTAAGGCTCTTGTTCTTTTTGGTCTTAAGTCAACAGGTAATCTGGCTGGATTTTTTGTATTCTTTCTCAATTCGCTTCTTCTATTGAGATTTAAGACTGTAAGATGTTTGGCGATCTTCTTTCTGACGAGCTAATGATATTTAATTTAATCAAAATACCTTGATTTTGCTTAATTTTTATGCATTACCAGCAGAGACCTTTTATGTTCTGAGGGTGGATAATTCCTTCTTTAAATCTTCTAGTCCTTTAAGTAATTCCTCTTGCTTTTACTCTCTCAATTTCTTTACTCTAACCTTCTAGCTCATATTATTTAAAAATAGGATTTATTATTTTTTTAATAATTTATGGGCAATTGCTTAAATCACGATGAGGCACCGCCATCACAGCTACAAAGGAGTAATAAAAGCATAATGTCATCCAGAAATATTGACAAGAAGAGAGTCTTCCTGAGAGACTTCCTAAGTCTCGGTGAAATTGGTAGGGTATTAGATATAAATTTGATTGAATTAAGGGAAAATTTGGAAAAGTGCTCAGAGTAAAGATGAAAGCTTAAGAACAAGAGTACGCTATGAAGGTTATTAAGAAATGCGACATAATTAAGTGCGGATTAGTGGAACATACAATCTTAGAAAAAAATGTACTAAGTCTAAGTCATAACCCATTCGTCATCAAACTAAAGTATTCTTTTCAGACAGAATAAAAACTGTATCTTGTGATGGAGTATATATATTAAATACATAGATTAGTAACAGGGGGGCAACTCTTGAAGACGATCTAGTAGCAGCCAGAAAAATTATTAACAAACCAATAATCATAATTTTGTACTGCTGAAATTGTTCTTGGCTTAGAATATATACACGAAGAGCTAAAGGTTATTTACAGGGATTTAAAGCCTGAAAATATTTTAGTGACCGAGTAAGGGCATTTGAAGTTAACCGATTTCGGACTTTCGAAAAAATCGGAAAAAATTGATTCGAAATTTTATACAGTAGTTTTTTCAGCATTAAATTATATTAGTTTGCAGGAACTCCGGAATATCTTGCTCCAGAGATCTTGTCAGGCCAAGGCCATAATTACTCAGTAGATTGGTGGTGTTTAGGGATATTATTATATGAGATGCTAACTGGTCAGTCACCGTTTCATGACTGTTCTAATAATTTTAAGAAAATAGAAAAGAATATATTAGAGGGTCATTTTATCATTCCTAGTTACATCTAAAAGGATGCCAAAGATCTTATAATCGGATTATTAGAATAAGATCCCACAAAAAGATTAGGTATTAGTTAATTTTAATGTAAGGCTCGAAATCCATCAGTGAAATAAAATCTCATTAATTCTTCAAAGACATTAATTGGGAAGATATATACAATTTAAGAGTGACCTCACCTTTAATAACTTAACCCCCAAGTACTCAAAGCCAAAGTTTGTAACAAACGAGGAGAATTTTTGAAACTCCAAGCTCTCACTTGAATCAAACCCAAGGAGAATTTGGAGGATTCTCCATCGAAAGAGATTTAGAGTGAATAAAATTTTTTTTATATTTATCATTATTCTGGTATAAATCTCTTTCTTAATGGATAAATATCATAGTATGGGTGGTCGATTGAATCCTCCTGAATCGGGCAGTGCATACTAAGTATCTCATCTGGACTAATATTCGATTCCTGAATTTAGGTGATATAAATACTTGGTCTCCATTAGCAGACTTTGGAACTGACATTTTAAACTATGTTTTAGGGGAGACTTTAGGTCGCAATATCAATTATGGTCTTTTTTCTGTTTTAATTATTAGGGCTTTTTTACCCTCACATGCAACTAAATACTGCCTATTGATTATTTTAGGAAACAAGGCATTCAAAAACGATTATGAATTAACGTATGCTGAATCTTTTTCTTCCCCAATCTCACTTATAATGTCATTTAAAGAGCTAAGTATCCTGGAACCTGATGAACTACCTTCCTTCCAATAATACTTCTTTCTAAATACATCAAATGATAAAGTAAATGATGATTATTCACTAAGTTCATACTTTTATCTTAAATCATAAATTAAAGTATTAGTAATTTTGATTTCTCTATATTCTTATATAACTTATTTTTAAACATCTTAGTCCTCAAAAAAAGTAATCAAAATGTCTTTTAGGAATTCATAAATATCTGGGATTTGGTCGATAATCGGCATTAGAGTCTTAAATATAGCAATACTGAATTTAATTAATACTTTTATTCCTTTCATGAGAAATAAATTCCATACAACCAGTAGCTAAAAATAATATGATATAGTTTACTAATTGGACAGGTAAGTCATAACTAAATAATGTCAGAAACCATCTTGTTGTAATAAAACTAATATCAACTTCGCTATTACTCTTATATAAATTATGTAATTACCAATAGGTTAAATAAATCTGGTAGCATATTCTCTATAAAAACATTGATAGAAAAGTTTAAAAATTTAAGTTCCTCAAATGAATTAGCATATAAAGCTTGAATTTTGAGTTTCTTCATGATGTAACACATCATCCAGAATCCCTATTATTCATTTAGTCCGCTTAGTAGGAAATATCCAGCTATTTGATTCAACCCTTAGATATATCCTAAATTAGGTAACTTTTTGCTTAAGGCTATTAGCATCCGATACAACTTTTGCCTGTTTTGATAATCCCTAAAGTATTTGTATTCTTATAGACTTCTCTCAATATCCTTAGAGATGTTGCTTGATTCGACAGAGTTCTAAATTGAATAGTACTTATAAATTTAGCTAAATTGGATGGCGATCCTCTTATAATCTATTATATAATCCCAGAAAATAAACTATTAGCATCTTTAATCAATTGCAGAGCCGAGTAAATTAATTTATAAAGGGTAGTGAACTCTTTCGAATATAGCATTGGAAAACAATTTTCTCCACTAACGAACTTTGAAAACTTTTGTACTTTGTGAAAAGTTAACTAGTGAAGGAAAGTCTAAAAACTATATCAATGTAAAAAAGCTTTCATGTAAGGCATCAAGAAAGGATGTGCCAAAGTTAACTTCACCCTTATCATCTAAAACTTTGGGATTTATGTTTAAGGAAACATGCTTTTTATTCATTTTAATAATATATTAAGTACAATTAATGAATTTAGAATTATTTTAGAATGATATATTAAAA